>FIZR01012038.1:0-19636 GCA_900060175.1 Ferrisia virgata
ATTGCAGAGGAAAGCTACTTTATGGGAAGGTGGTGTACGCGGAGTATCCTTCATATGGAGCGCTGATTTACCACAATCTACAAGGTGCAACGCTTTGATGCATATTCAAGATTGGCTACCAACCATATTGGCAGCTATCGACGAAAACATCGCCAATAATGCTACTTCATTAACAGGTGATCATTTTAAATACCTACATCTTCGGTAAAAATACAGAAGGAAGTGTACTAATGGATAAAAAGGTATAACTCGTGAACTAAAAAAATTTGTGTTTTCCAAACATATAGGACTGGACGGCAATAACATGTGGCCCGTCTTGACAGGACATCAAAATATGGCATACGATGAACTACTCATTCAACGAGAGCTATCCGCAGGAGCTTCCGCCTTGCGTAAAAACGAGTGGAAATTAATTACAGGTACTTCGATATTACGTCCTTAAATCTGAAAAAATTTTAACTACGCTTTGTATTCGATAAATTCACGAAAAAATCAACAAACACAGGTCTTCCAAAAAAATCATCTAACAGTAAATGGATCGGGCCAAGTGGTCGGGATGAATATTATACCTACAACGTGACAGATCTACAAAATAGCTCGGTAGCTTTGGCTCTTTCTAGCCAAAATTTTACAATTCCACCAGCTGAAAAAATATTCGAAATTCGCGCCGAAGTCACGATCTCTTGCGATTATTGCAACGACAACGAAACTGATTGTGAGTTAATTTTACGCCATGAAGTATAGATTATTGCACAACAAGGTAAATAACCCAATTTCAATTTTTTCTATAGGTACCCTTTGCGATGTGTCGAAAGATGAAGTATGCCTTTTCGATCTATCCAAAGATCCATGCGAGAAAAACAATCTAGCACGCACATATCCCAATATTACAACAAATTTACTTGATATCATCTCCAAATACGTTCCGGTTACCCCTTTAAATAAACCATTCGACCCTAGGTCTAATCCTACACTTTGGAACATGACGTGGACCAATTGGATGGACTACGTTGATACGAAAACAAAATTTAACAAAGATAATAATAACGATCGTCAGTTTCATCAAGTTCAAAAAAACAAGTCTCCACTGTTATCGAAAAATCTACATCGACTAGCGACTATTTTCAACTTCTAATGTTTATAAGCAGTCAAAATCGTCGATCCTTTTATTTCGTGTTTTCTTTTTTCACATTTTGTCATGTTTTTGTAATCAAATAAAAATAATGGAATATCATCTCCGATCATACATATATTTCGCATTGATATAAAAAATTATTTTCTATATATATTTATTACATTGGGAAACATTTTTTTACACAATACAAAGAAAAATCCATTATCGCCGGACGTTTTCAATTATTACTCACTAAAGTGAAAAAAAGTACCTAGAATTTACCTAGAAACTGTAGCCATAAAACGCACGGTATCGAAAAAGACGATAATAAACGGTGGGTGCAATAAGTTTTTCATGTGGATAGTTGGGCCACTTACGTAAATCGTCGAATATTTTTATCGATTTGAAAGAAAATAGTAAAAAAAATATACAACACCCAAGGTGATGACAAATACCAAACATATTGGTGACGAAATAAACAAGCACAAAAAAATTGTAGAGAAATGCAAACGCCATAAATGACACTTCAAAATAAATTTAACGATTTTCAGCACTTTTCTTTTTTTCTTTCTTCCTCTCGCATATACCACTTTAACAGGTACACTACACTTCAATTGCTTTTCATTATTTATATAAATGGCATAGATATCGGTAGGTACTTTGTTTAATGATGAAGTGGTCAGTCATGAGCTTTTACCAGTGAACCTTGATATAAAAACAAAGATAAAATTCTATTAAAATGTTGAATTTAGTTTTTAAAATCAAAAATCACGTCAACAAATCCCAGCGATGCAGAAGAGATTGAAGAGGGGGGAGGGGTGAAAATGAGAAAATGAAAAAATTACCAACTAAAATCTACAATATTTTACCAACTTTTTTTTGAAAATTGAAACACAGATCTTTATTCAGATGTACAATCTGACAAACTTTTAACGCTGGAATTTTACACATTTAGTCTTGTAACTCGAATAATATGGCACTTACAGTAAAAAATTATCATGCAAAAAATATTTTTCACAAAATTTTAAACATTTTTGATGCCTTATCGCGTGCGGGAAATCGTCACGTTTGCAAAATAATTGCGGTTGAAGTTGCGAGAGTTGGCAATTTTTATCTAGTTAGTTATTTACCTACTCGTAGCCCAGCATATGGGTGCAAAAATTATGCCCCCTCCCCTATCCATCAAATATAATGTGCAGCTTGTAAAAGGGCACATTCCGAGGAGAATTTTGAGTTACGTTTTCAAACGTTGAAATTGGTTAAATTTTCGAAATGACGATCGTCTTTGATTGACAGGTAAACTGAAGTTTCACATTTTGACCCGTAACTCGAAAACCGCAGTACTTACAAAAAAGCATTATCCAACAAACAATAATCTTTATAAAATTGACAACGTTTTTCGTTAAATAATTTTTTTTGCAAATACCACGGTTTTCGAGCTGCGTATCAAAATATGAATCTTCAGCTTACCTGTCAATCAAGAACGACCGTCATTTTAAAAGCTCAGCCAACTTCAACTTTTGCACAGACAACTTGAAATGTTCCACAGAATGGCCTCTTTAGGAAAAATATGTCCCGGAAGATCTATGGAAAGGAGGAGAAGGGGTTACACTCTTACCACCGCAATATGCTAGGGTAACAATTTAATTTTCTGAAATTTTTATATCCGCCGCCCCTCAATCCAAGACAGAATTATTTACTCCACTCCAAATCGACCGAAGATGGATTAGATATGCGTGAGAGGAGATGGCTTTAGGCCAAAATTCAGTCGTGAACAATATTTAGGGAAGGGGTGCTGAGAGGTAAAAGGCTCAAAAATTGTTCCTTTTCGAGTCAAATGATAGACAATCTACAGTTGTATAGCATATTCAAAAATCAGCTTCCTACGTCAATTAGGAAGGGAAATATGAGTGTTTCCCCCGTTTTTGAATTTGAAAACAGTCTATTCCTCCACAACCTTCCCTCCAAATTGAGCTAGGAAGTTGAAATTTTGTGTGTATACTTGATAGCAGTCACTGATAGGACTTTGGGGGTTGGAGTTGACTTTTAAAACCCACTGCACTCGCCTGACAGCTCCAAAAATCTGTTTTTTTCGGAAAGTCATAACTCAATTTCAACTTGATCGGGGGGGGGGGGTTGAAATCAGGTATGTAGATTTAGTATAGATTCTACATGCGCCTTTCGGGAGTTTCGGCAATTTATTCCAATATCTGCCTATATCTCAGCCACTGTTAAAAAAAAACACCCCATACTGCTCCTTTTTTTATTCCATAAGTGTACAATAGGGCGTTTCAATCTGGAGTGATGAAAAAAAGTTGTGAAATGACGTTAAATGAATTTGGTAAAAATGTTGGGTCACTAACTTGACCCTCATCTACTCATCTTTTAGCATAAAATTTCAAAATTAAATGAAAACTCGAAAAAAAAATTTTTCTTTTGATTTTTTTTGGTACTAATGTGGCACAGTAAACCTCGTGAGATGAAATAAAACTTTTCGCGATTTTTTTTACTTTTAGAGGAATAAAAACCATGTTTTCAAATGAAAAAAGCTAATATTTTAATTTTTTTGAAATGAGAATGCAAAAAAAATACTTTTTTCATTTCGTCATAAAAAACGATAAGATTTTGTATTTTTACATCATTACCTTAAAAAATTTTTAAATAATTGATTTTTATTATTTTTGAACAAAATTTTGGAGCCCCTAAAAACAAAATAAAATTGCGAAGTTTTTTTTTGTCTTATGTGATGTGGTCTACCATGACACGTTGGCGCCAAAAAAAATTGAAAAAAAGAAAAGAAATTTGGATGGGAGGAAAGATAAGAGCCAAGTTAGAGACCTCCACTATATTTTTAACCACGTTGATTTGACGTCATTTCGTAACTTTTTTTCACTACCGCCTTTTACTTTCGGAAAAAAAGCAAGATTGACATGGTCTTGCGTACAATTCGAATATTTTCTTATTGCGTGAAAATCAAGTTCAAAAACTACCGCCTTGAGATGCTTTTTTTTTAAATTATTTTTTATTTATATATAATCCAAAATAGAAAAACGAAAGTAAAAAGATGGCAAAAAAAGACAATTGGTCAAAAGCAACATTAGTATCACTCTGACCCATTTTTAACAACATACTTAGTAACGGTTCACATATTCCAATGGCCTACATCTCATTTCGAAACAAGAACTCTCGAGGAAAATACAATCATACTACAGCTCATACCAATACAACTAATTAAAAGACAATGATAAATTGTTAAGTAAGTATTCTTAATTTAAAGAATCACTCTTTTGTAAACTGATAAGGGAGTTTTTTTTGGAAATGTAACCCGATATAGGTGTGCAGCAGTCTAAATTCAAGTAGGCTAGATTTAAATCATAAATACCATAAATAAAACTGTTATCGGTTATTTTACTTCTTCGTTGCAGGTAATCTTTATCGGTAGCAATGTTCAACTTTATATTTTGTTGTCAAAGAAATCCAAGTATGAAATTTTATGACCAAATCGTTAAAAAAACGATTTTGGACTGACATTATCTACCTGAAGTTCTAACAAATATGAATGAACAGCGTATCGAGCGGTTTACTTGTAGTATGTAGTTGGTGATATTTGTTGAGTATGAATTTTAAAATATTATTTTTTTTGTGTTTTTTATACGCTAAATACTCGCGTAGTACAATTCAGAAAAAACATGTTGTACTGATTGTTGCAGATGATTTGGTATGTTGAAATAATCGCATTGATGTTTTTGTAATGAATTTCGAAAAAAATTACCTTACCAAAGAAAATACATTAGCAAGAAGTTAGCAGCTACTTTGTACTCATACAAACATAGATATTCCAGATTAAAATTATACCAAACAAAAATATGTACCTATTTCTAAAATTTTATAACAATTTTTAAATTTACTCCATCTAATCAGTTTCAATTTTGAGGGGATATATTTTCTGAAAATCTCTACAACATACTTTTGAAATTTTAAATTCAGAAATTTATAAATTTTTTCACACTTTTTTCACACTTAAAATCTAGAAGCATTCAAAAAAAAATCAATCTTTGAATTAATAGAAGGAAATATGCAATAAGAAATTGGACAATTTTTTTACATTGACATTCAAGTGTCGTCATTTTTTCGAAGTCGAGAATTCCAAATCTGCATAAGTTCGAACACTTTAACATAAAATTATAGAGTTAAACATTACTTGAAATTAAAATTGCAAAGTCAATGCTTATTTTTTTAAATTTTTTTAAACATTTCAGCTTAAAATCATAAAATCAACCATTACTCTTCTCTTCACTTCGTTTTCACTTTTATTTTTTATTCGTTTCATAGTAAAAATATGTTGTCTCGCATACTTATTACAAAAAAAAAATTTACCTCACAACACTACACTTATCAAAGGGTACTCATCCTAAATTTATGAACGTTATTGATTTTTTTAATCAATTATTGACATTTCAACTTTTCATCTAATATAATCCAACTACATATCATCTGATGAACTGAACCCAAGACGTATAATTCCAAGTCTGTGAGCATTTCACCTCCCCCTGCTTCAGCATAAATCCAAATTTTATTTGTAATGTTTTTAACATTCAGGATTTTGAAAATTGCTTAGCATTTTTTTTATAACGCTCTCAACTTTTTCGTCAAACATAATTCAACTGTTGATGGTTCAAATTTGTCAACACTTGATCTTTAAGAGTTAGTGGTCAACAATGGACTGTCAAGAGCTGACCAACAATGGTGGACCGTCAACATCCGCATCATCAAGATTTGGATTAACAACTCTTGATAGTCCAGATCCATCGAACGGTTGATGGTCAACTATGAACTGTCAATAGTTAACCAACAAAAGTGGATCATCAACATCTGCACCATCAATATTTGGATGGTCAACTGTTGATGGTACAGATCCATGAACACTTTCCCATCTGTGGATTGTCAGAAGTTGACAATCAATATCCAGACTCTCAAAATCTTGAGCATCAAATTAAATAT
The DNA here is from genome assembly GCA_900060175.1 of Ferrisia virgata. Taxonomy (NCBI): domain Eukaryota; kingdom Metazoa; phylum Arthropoda; class Insecta; order Hemiptera; family Pseudococcidae; genus Ferrisia; species Ferrisia virgata. The sequence goes on from FIZR01012038.1 coordinate 6,116, forward strand.
TAAGGAAAAAATTCTAAGAACATTTTAAAAATTTTTCATGCTATAGCTTTTCCGATTTTTGTACAAGCCCAAATTTCATCTAAAAAGACATAATTCTCAAAAAATTTGAAATTTCTTTTCCAACATTAGTAATTTTGAAAATTGCATAGCATTTTATTCGTAATGTTCAACTGATTTGTGGAACATAATTCAAAACTGTTGATGGTCCAGATTGGTCAACACTTGATCTTTAGGAGTAGGTGCTCAACAGCAAACTGTCATAAGCTGACCAACAATAGTGAACCATCAACAACCGCACCATCAAGATTTGGACTGTCAACTCTTGACAGTCTACATCCATCAATAGTTGATGGTACAGATTTGTCAACACTTGATCATTAGGAGTTGATGGTCAACAGTAAACTGTCAAGAGTTGACCAACAATAGATTTGGACTGCCAAATCTTGATGGTCCAGATCCATCAACACTTCACCATTAATACTTAATAGTGAACTGTAGACTGTCAAGAGTTGACCATCAACAGTTGAGCATCAATATCCAGACTACCAACATCTTGATCATCAAATTGAATGTTGAGAAAGAGGTGCTAAAAAAAATCAACTTTTTTATCGAACATATTCCAAATGTTGACAATTCAGATGTTAACAGCCCAAAACAGGTGACCATCAATGTTAAGGCCATCAAAATCTGAACAGTCCGGATTTTGACTGTACAGATTTTGATAGTCCATTGTTGACAGTTAACTGTAGAAAGCATTATTAAACATCTTTCGATGCTAACAGCTTTTAAAACTTCAGCGTTCAAATTCCCTGAACGAAAATGTTGCACGACGATACAATACTTTTCGTACAATTTTACACTCACACAACAAATATTTTAAAAGGGATGGAATGATGTCAGCTTTCACGGTTCTAATGAATTCCTCACTCCAAATATAGACATTTTAGCATACAGCGGTATTATTCTACATAATTACTACGTCTTACCATTATGTTCGCCTTCAAGATCAGCTCTTATGACTGGAGTTCATCCCATTTACTCAGGTTTTTTTTTCATAATTTTCGACGTAACCTGAAATATTGAAAATCTTTTTATAACAATGATTATGATTTTATCTATATCTAGGCATGTACCACAACGTCATCCATGCAGGTGAACCTTTCGGATTACCTTTGAATTTAAAATTATTGCCTCAATACCTTAAAGAATACGGATATGTAACTAGAGCTGTAGGAAAGTGGCATTTGGGACACTATAAAGGTGTTTATACGCCCACTCAAAGAGGTTTCGATTCGCATTTCGGTTACTGGACTTCGCACGAAGACTATTACCATCACGATAACTGGGAATTAGTAAGTTTCTTTCAAAATCTACTCTTGTATTCACATCATTTGTAAATTATGCACGAGTATTAATTCAAACATGTATTTAAATTTCTCTACGTGACTCAGCTGCCCACAAAGGGACAAGATTTCAGAAGAAATATGAATACAACTTGGGATTACGACGGACAATACGCAACCGACTTATTTACTCAAGAATCAGTCGATATAATCGATTCACACAACGCCTCCGAACCTTTATTTTTATACTTGGCTCATTTAGCTTGTCACTCAGCCAATCCCAGACAACCTCTTCAAGCTCCAGAAGAAATTATTAAAAAATTTAGCTACATCGAAAATAGACAAAGACGTATATTCGCAGGTAGGTATTTGACAACATTTACTTTCCTGCAGTTGCAAAAGAATTATTGAAATCCAAGTTTTTTCCCCTCTCCAGCTATGACTTGGAAGTTGGACGAATCGGTAGGTAAAGTTGTACAAGCGTTGGCCAGCAAGAATATGCTTAATGATACAATTATCATATTTACAACGGATAATGGCGGCCCAGCTGCGGGTTTTAATCAAAATCACGCTTCCAATTGGCCTTTGAAAGGGGTGAGTATGACACAAACACATTGTTGCTATCATATCAAAAAACACCATACCAAAAACTCATGGAAACAATTTCGAATTTAGTTAAAAGATAGCACGTGGGAAGGTGGGGTAAGAGGTGTATCGTTTGTTTGGAGTGCCGATCTGCCACATTCTCGTGTATCTCATGCTTTGATGCATATACAAGATTGGCTACCAACCATTGTAGGAGCTGTGGATGAAAATGCCATCACTACTTCTGCTTCATTAAGAGGTAAGCAACACAAAGGTCTAAAATTAAATACTCGAGTTATCACTTCACAACAGAAAGATTAAAATGAATCGCCAGCTCCTAACACTGGTTCTTCGATCTATCTCAGGACTGAATGGACGCAACATGTGGCCAGTTTTGAAAGGAGAAAAAGATTCCGAATATGATGAACTTATCTTGCAACGAGATACCATTCGAGGTATTTCAGCTTTGCGTAAAAATGATTGGAAGGTGGTCGAAGGTATTGCCAGATTTATGAAAAAAAGGTTGTATTAATCGTATATACCTAACATTAATTTGAAACGAAAAAAATTGTTTAGGTACTACCTATAAAGGAATTCTTGATAATTGGTATGGTCCATCTGGACGGGATAAAATTTACAACTACAACGTGACCACAATAAAGCAAAGTCCAACAGCTACAGCTCTGTTGCAATACAATCTTCAAATTCCCTCAGACCAGCAAATAGTCAGAATACGCAGCAGTATAACACTATCGTGTAACTATTGCAAAGATAATACGACCAATTGTAAGAAAATACTTATCTTTTCTTTTTAGTCTGATTTTCTATGTCTTATTATTAATGAAAATCACGGGAGGGGGTATCGACAAAATTCGTTTTGGTGTCCTAGAAGACCTTAAGGCTTTCAACGATATCAGATATTCCTTTTCATTTTTTTTCTCCAAAGTTTAATATCATTTGCTTGGGTCTACAGGGATTGGAATCGTTCAAATGTTGCCAGTAGGCTCAAACTGGTGGTAGATTAAATATAGTGAGGATAACTTAGGATTAAAATTTGATTCTGTCCAAATCAGGTGGAGTTGAATGGAAAATCCTAAAAGATTTTCGTTTTTAAGCCAATCAATAGAGAATCAAAAGTTGAATAACATAACCTAAAAATCAGCTTTCTACATCAATCAGAAGAGAAGATATTGGAACGTTTCCCCATTTTGACATAGGATAAAACTGATTTTATGCATATCTTTTCTCCAAATTAAAATAGGGGTTCAATTCCAGCCCCATTTAAGCTCCTCACAAATCCAAAAAAGAGTTTTTTCTACACCATATCTCCCCTCCAAATTGAGCCGAGGTGTTGAAATTTGATATATAGATTCAATAGGGGTCCTAAAGGTGTCTTTTGAAAGTTTCAGCTATTCATTCCAATATCCACCCACACCCCTACCACTGTTCAAGAAAAAATATCGCAGAGCCGTTTTTTTTTATAATTCCATGAATGGACCATTCGCATATCTCCTTTCCTTTACTAAAATCCAGCTGATTTTTTTCTTTTGTCTTATATTTTACCTGCCTACGTCGTAGTATGTAAATTCAAATCACAAATTGCCCACAGGTACTCGTTGCAGTATGTCCAAAGATAAAGTTTGCCTCTTCGATATATCAAAAGATCCTTGCGAGAAAGACAATTTAGCCAGCAAATATCCAGATATCCTGACCAGTTTGATGAATACTATGTACAAATATGTGCCAGTTCCAGCTCTGAATAAACCCAGCGATCCTAGAGCCGACCCTAGACACTGGAATAAGACGTGGACTAATTGGATGGATTACGTTCATGAGAAAACAAATTCATCAACTACACCGGCGACTAATTTGACCAAAGCTATATAATAGACTTGGTTTGTTTATTTTTGAAAAGGAACTTTCAACGTAGCATTTTACAAAATGTAATATAAATTACAGAGAGGGAGGGATGATTCTGTCAGTGAATAGAACTGATAGGAAAACTCGTATAGGGATACAGAAAGATTAAAAATTCAAGAATTGAATTTGGGTATCGTAGAAGTAGTTGAAGTGATATGTCTTGGGCAGGTAAAATATACCGCCTTATATGTTATTCGTTATTTACTGTAAATAATTAATTTAGTGAGAATTTTCAAAATTACAGTCATAGATTAGATGTATTCAAGTCAACATCGCAAATAAGAACTCTAAATTAACATTAATACATACTTTACATTCCTGGTTTATTTATTTGATAAATTTGCAGGCCTGCTAAAGATAAATTGAGAGTAAAAGTCGCTTTTAGAATTGAATTAACAAAATAAAAGCCTGGACGCTTCTACATTTTACTACCATGGTCTAGGACAGGGACATACAAGTGAAAAAAGGCCCGGTATTCAAGTGAACATGAAGGTAAATTGACTACTGGTGCGTAATCAATCCTGGCCATACTTTAGGAATTTTTTTCGTTGAAAGCTAAACTAGTACTGTTGTTTTTCATTCATGTAAACACAAATCAGAAAAAAATTTCCAACAATGACCATCCTCTCTCACTTGGAGAACAATTTTTCTAAAGTCTAAATTCTGGTATCGGAAATCATTTCTCTATATTTCAACAATTATAAGCTTATGAATCTTGTTTTAATCGTCAATTCGGGGCTAAATTCGTCTTATGCAAATGTACCTCGCTTCAGCCCCACCCCTTTTCATCCACGGTGCAAAAAAAAAATAAATACTTCTATATATCACAAGCTAAGATGATGAAATTTTTCATTTCCCCCTCGGCTCTGTCTCCCATTTTAAAAAATTTTCTAAAATCAAAATTCTGGTATCAAGAGATCGTTCAACTGCATATTTCAATAATTATAGTCTACAAATTGTGGTTTACTTATCCATTTGGAGGGTAATTTGACTAACACAAATGTATTTCCCCCAGCTCCATCACCTTACGTCCAAAGTGCAAAATAATGCCAGATTTGTACTCTGCGTCTTCGAAAGCACACATTTCAATATATCGCAAGCGAGAATCTCAAAATTTTTTGGTTCTATCCACGCCTTCTTGTGATATGTGATTTTTCAAGATTTTAATTAGTTAGTAAAATTTAGTCAACAATGCCTAACCGCGCGGCTTGGAATTGCGTTTTAGTTCAATAACAGTGACTTTTTTCCAAAAAAAATGAAAAAAATTGGATTTTTCGATTTTTAACCATTTTTTTAACCCCTTCTGGCAGCTCCTTGGCACCACCAAACTGGTATATTCGAACTCAGCAAGAAAAAGACTATCAAATGACAACAGTTTTAGCCGTCAACCTTTTGGGGTTAAAGTTCATGAAAGTTCTAAATCTCAGGGCTTTCATTATGCTTAAAAGCAGCAGATACGGATCGGCAGACTGATGGTTTTGGAAATAAGTACACTACTCCAAATTTTGGGACTATCATATCAGTTAATCTAGAGGTAGCAGTCATCACAACCGTGCTGCTGTCAACAAAATGCGCCATTCTTCACAATTCTGCGCCTTCTTCGCTGCCAAAATGACTGATCCCATTCGCGCTTCTATTGTGTTGGCCCATCTACTAGGAGATCTTCCTCCAGGTACTTTACCGAAGAGAATGTCCTGTTCTAGATTCTCCTGGTTCCTTCTAACTACGTGACCAACATATCCCATTATGCGCTTCTCGCATAGAATGTTCAGCCTTACTGGCTCGTTCAATTCTTCTATAATTGGCTTATTTGTCCTTCGTGTTGTCCATGGGTCTTCAAAATTCTTCTCTAGACTCACATCTCAAACGCATCTATTCTTCTTGTGTCATCCGCCTTCAATGTTCATGGTTCTGCCACATACAAATAAACAGGAAACACCATTAGCCCCTTCCTTGTTTCCTTGGATAGCTTCCACTTTCATGCGACATTCTATAGTCTGGTCATTGCTGATTTTTCTAAAGCTATTCGACGCCATATTTCCACCAAAGATCCATCATTGGCCTTTATAGTACAGCCCAAGTAAACAAAGGTGTTAACCTTCGGTACTCTCTCATGACACTAAATTCTGGAAGGCATCTAGCCTGATCTATAACCATAACTTTAGTCTTCGAAGCGTTAATGCAAAGTCTCAGTTCTTTGCTTACTGCTTTCACTCGATTAATTACCTCAGCCAACTCCTCTTCATCTGGTGCGACCAAGGCAGTGTCGTCTGCGTAATCTGAGATCACCAGTAGTTTCTTGCGAAAGTGATCACTGTGGGTTTGTGGATTCTTCAGTGGTAGCCAGTTAACCCTCGTGGAGTGGAGAAGTCTAAAACTGCATTTGGATATGTCTTCTTGTGTAATAAGTTGGACTATTCTTTTTAAGTTTTGACCCATGTAAAACAGAGGAGGTTCTACAGACCAGAGGAGGTGAGAATTCCCACGTTTTGAATTTTCTCAAAATTTCATATTTCCTCTCCTAATTACCCTAGGAGGTTGATTTGTTGATATGTTATACAATTTTGGATTCTGTATCAATCTTCCCCCAAATTTGGGCATAAGTGAATTTTGACCCCAGGTCTTCCTTACTCATATACCTATATCTAATCCGCCGCAAAACTTTTAGCGATTTTTGCCCCTCGGCATACCCTCCTCCAAATCTGAGCATAACTCAATTTTGAGCCTTGGTCAACCCCACTTCAGAATACGAAATTCGTCACTAGTCTAAACCTATTTTCCAAATTTGATCAATTTAGGTTGGTATTGGGCGGAGCAAGTAATTTTTAGTTTTGGAAAAAAATAAAAATAAATACCTGACAGAGCCAAAAATGGTGGTAATGGTCTTCTACAGGACCCCAAAAAGAATTTTTTGTTGATGCCTCCCCCCCCCCCGCTTCATCCGCCATAGACTGATAAGCTGTGATAGTCTGGTTTCTATTGAAAATATGACATACAATTAAATCAGGCTAAAAAAAGGGACATTACAATCGATAAGATTTTCTACCAAACATCAAACAGCTATTTCAAGCGCAGAACTAAAAATGACACAAGTGATTTCTACAATTACACTCGCAGAAAAAGAAAATACCCAAAGAATTTATTTCTTAAAACGATCATATCAATACAACAAACAAGCACAGTAATTCGAGAAGATAAATCTGGGAAGCTCGTATTGTTGTACACCTTTCTTTTAAATCATTCTAAACTAGCGATTTTACTACCACAATTCGAGAAAGTTTCACTCCAATACCCAACCTACTCCATACTGTCGTTTGTTCACCTTTAAAATTCCGGGTTCTTTCGCCTCATACTGTACGCCAATGCCTCCCACATGTTACACTGCCACAAAATTGCACAACACCGCAACCACCAATACATAAATCAACCTACAACTACCGTGCACGCGTCAATACAAACGTACCTACCTACCTACCTACCTACCTACATAAATCTGCGAATAAATCGTAAACCTAGCAAAACTACTAAAAGTACAGGTACCCCGAGTATAGCAACGCAGCGACCTGCGTGTACCTCGAATAAAAGCCAAAATACCCTGCAATGCTCCCATAAACGTTATTCGATCACGCGAAATTTTACAAAGCTAAACGTTTAACGACACAATTCGAATAAGTATTTCAAACACAGATAGTCACTTCGTAATTAATGGTAATTATTCGTTATAAACAAGCCGACTGACAAGGTTAACCTGCGCGAGAATAATTCAACTCTAGTCCACATTACACACAATTTGTGTAGTACACATACGCATCGAGAGAGATCAATTGAAACGAGTTAATTTGCTACAACATCGTTGACACTGCGCCCTACAACACCCCTCATTCTGCTCGCCAAGCTCGCGATGAAAGTATACTACCGAAAATGTATACGATGTGTACGATATTTTGTCGAACAGAAACTAGGAAATTTACAATGGAAAAATTTCACTCAAGAAGCGAGACCTTGATAAGGAACTGAAGTAGAAAAAAACGATCCGAGTAAATATAAGTATGTTTCCAGAAGTTGGGAAAAAAAATCTTCCTCCGGCGATTGTTTTCATTTCAGCTACATGAAGTATACGAAGGTACGTCGTATGCTATGTACGTGTAGAGGAACTTTTTATAAGCGGATGAAAATAAGGTGTATGAACTTCGCTATCGTGGTATAATAGATATACGTCTATACATATAATCAAGTATAATAAACTACACTAATTGAAGGGTATTTTGTTTCTTCTTACGTCATAATTAATCAATGATACGTCAAATTATCAATTAATCGTACCATAGCTATATATAAGTTAATCGCCTAAATCAATTTTTTTCCTTCAAAAATACACTAATCGGATAAGCTGTTTGCCTAACGTATTAAAAATAAGAAATAGAAACAGGATGTACCGTTAAACGTTTACTTTAGACAAGATATAAAAAATTGGATTTTTATATCCGAGTACGATGCTTGATTTCAAAATGTAAGCAATAGTTACCTATTCACTTGAGTGCAGTACGATATAGTTTGAGTTGAAATCTTATACTGCAAAATTTTATTCCCTTCTATGCCTGTTGGAGAAGATTTTATAGCTTCCAAAAGTAGGATTATGTGTTCTCAAAAATAAGACAGGTACTCGTCCAAAAACTATTTAAACTAAAGATGTTCATTTTAGTGTGAATTTTAATTTTTGTAGCATATTGTAGAATTAATATGGGTAAAAAAAATACATCTTGGATTTTGACCAAACTCACCTTCTCAAAAAGGGATCATTTTCAAAAAAAAGTAAGGTTTTTTGTCAATTACATCCTTCAAGATTATGTTAGACTTTATTAGTATATATCTAGACATATTTCGAAGCTTTGCATAAAACATAATATACTAATTTAAATATGTAAATAATAAATCTAAATATAAATCAACCAAAAAATCTTAATATAAAAATAAAATAATTCAATTATTTTAATCAAATTAAGGTAATTTGCCAGTAGTTGATAAGTAAGAGGAAATTTTTTCACATTTTTGTGAACTATATCGCATGTAATGATCAAAGAATCCTGAAAAAATTATATACTAACAATTTTTACGATTTTGGCCACTCAGCACCTCTTTTCCAAAATTTAAACAAGACTGAATTTTTACCCAAGGGCAGTCCGATTCAAAAATACCAAATCCGCCACCAATCTAAGCCTATTTCCCAAATTTGATCGATTTTTTCAGTTTCAACGGGGGGGGGGGGGGGGGAGATGGATAAATATCTGACATGATCAAAAATGGTCATAATGGCCTTCTAGTACTAAAACCAGATTTTCTCATCATCCCCCCCCCTCATCCACCGTAGTTCGATAGACCATAATAGCCTGGTTTTCATTCACAGTATGACATGAAATCGAAAATCAGACCAACTATATGTAGTCATATTGGTCGTGAATAAAATTATTTCAACCTCACCTCTTCTTCCCCTCCCTTCACTATAACAAAAAAACCAAAGTATCTTCATTTTTTTGCTCCCCCTCGTAAAAAATATACGCCCGTGAACGCCGTACCTTTCACTGGAGTGTTGTGAGAAATGTAACGTGTCTGCACGGGCTCAATATGACTGATATTCGCTTGGTTATTATTTTTTTGACAATGTTCTGCCAGTTCGATAGATTTGAACTTTTTATAGTAAATTTGAGGATAAATAATACATTTTTCGAAGAGAAAAAACTTCCAGTATACCTTTGAATGTTAATCACTAAATAGCTCCTAAAATTTAAAAAACATCACAAATGGTCCAAAAATTGGGCAAAAATTTATTTCACAAAAAACAAAAACATTAAGAAATAACATATTCGATCACCTCCCATAAAAATATTTTCAGATTCCACTATACATTACGTGATTGCTTAAGCATACCCTTTTGGAATTATCAACGATAACTCAGCTATCTATCCAATTTCAAAAACAATCGAAAATTCTCCAACTCCCCTTCTCCTATCTCTCACCCACTTCAAAAAAATTAAATTTTTCTCAGTTATTTCGCAACTAAATGGAATGATATTACTTTTCAAGATCCTCATTAAAAATCCGATCAACTGCAGCAATTTTAAAACCAATGCATAATCAAATTTGAAAATTGACAGAAGGTTCATTGCCACCCCCCTTCATTTTTTTGTTCTTTTATACACCTCTAATTTGGAACTTAAACCAGAAATATGGCTATAATAATACTCATGAGCTGATATAATATTTTTTCAAGTTTTTCCGTGAAACTTTACAGATTATTGATCTATAAGATGACTCTAAGAAACCAAAATGCAAGCTCAAAAGTGAAGCAATTGATAAACCTAAACTCCTGCAGCACAAGCTACATCTAAAAAAAAAAACTCCAAAGTAAAATTTTTTGAAAAATTTCACTTAAATTACACAAAAAACAGAAGTTGAAAATCAAAAAAATTTCTACTCCGGAGCAAGGCATTGTGAAACAGGTCTGAATCTACCAATCAAATTCCAAACATTCGTTTCCAAAAAAAAAAATACAACAAATACCTACCAATTGTATAAAAATAGAAAATATAATTTATCTACACATTACCATAATTTTACTTCTAGATCACAACACACAGAAAATACCAATCGTATCCTACCAGCGGCACAAAAACCAGAAAAAAAAAAATTACCATTACAAAGTGCACATCACTGAAATTTCTCCAAAAATGCAGTTTTTCAAGACTAAAAATATCATGTTTTCCAAAATTTTTGCCCTCACTCTACTTGAGCATATGTATTTTCGACAAACATAATATTTTCAAGCATTGAAAATTTGGATCCAGCTCCACGTACTTGGGCGAGGCGGGAATGGGTAATTTTCTGAAATTTTTCTTCATCGTCATAGTATTGTACCACCCCACGAGGGGAATCGTTACCAATAATGTCTGCAGCTGCGCCGCTTCGGTGACTTGGAACAAAAGTTCCCTCCACTTTTCCCTATTCTGTGCCTTCCTGACACAATCAGGGAAGCTTCGGCTTGTTGACTTCCGGATTGAATCGTCCATCTCCCACTTTACCCTGAACAAAAAGCGACTCTATTGCCTCAGCTCTTATAATATGACCAAAGTGCTTAAGAGTGCGGCTAAGTACTACTGCTGATTGTCGTTTCTTAAGACGTTGGCCCTTTTTTTTGGTCCAGTAAACTCGTGACAGGCGTCTCTAGCACCACCATTTTTCTTCTATCTGTTTCTCGAACAGTCCCAGTCTCAGGTATGTACAGGAAGCCAGCGTGTTCACTGGGTGAACTTTCAGTGCCCTGCTTACAGCGGAGTCTGCCCATATCCTCTTCAAACGAGTCGTCATTGCTCTACGTGTTATTTGTGCTCTGTGGCAAATTTCGACCACACACCCGCCGTTATTTTCCACAATAGATCCTAGATAGGAGAATCATACCTTGGATTTCTCTTATTTCTGGCGAATTCTTTTCCAACAGATCTATTATCATGATTTTGGTCTTTGTTTTGTTGATCAGCAGACCATACTGACTTCTTCTCAGCATTGAAGCAGCAGGATCATTACACTTGATGCAACTAGGGTTGCGTCATCTGCATATCGGAAGTTAAAAATGTATAGTCCAAACATTTTGTAAAATCTTGAAGATCAAGGGGACAAGGACAAAAAATTAGTATTTTGACATATTTTCAAGTTCTAAATGCTGAATTGCACTATTTTTTTGTGGACAGGGGATGTTTCTAAATCCAACCCCCTTATTTACTCCTAATGCTTGGAACGAGGTGGAATGAACAAAATAAGTGTCTGATATTTCCAAAAATGTTCTCAATGGTGTTTCAAGATCCAAAACGTATTTCGCTGGTACCCACCATAGATGGAGAGTCCTTAATAGCCTGGCTTTCATTGACAATACGAGATGACACTGATATCGAAAATGAGGCTTAAAACTCCAACAATCGCCATTTCTGAAACTGAACACTTCGCTTTAAACAAGGAAACGATTGGAAATCACCATGCATGAAAATTTTCGTTTTACACGAAACTAAGTTGTTCAGGTCAATTCCTATGAATACAGATCGGTCTTAGGGTCATTCTTTTATCAGTTTTTGTAACAGTCTTTGACCGTTATCGCATAATAATTTCCATTAAACAAAACTCTTATCAAGCAAAGAGTAGCCAGTTCATTTATAATATAACCGATATATTAGTACATGCATTTAATGTATTTATAAACCATCATCAAAACCAAAATAAATATGCACGTTCTGATTTAATATTCAATGACTACTAATTATTTATCTCATTCTCGTAAAACAAACATCATATTACGTAGGTACAAACGCATTTCTTTAATAGCGAAACCAGATTGAAGTAAATCTAGGTACACAAATTACTAACACGTGGGGCTATATATAATAAGTATTTTATAATGCCATCTTCACCGCAATGCAAATTGCCCAACAGCCGCGTGATGGCGGCGACGCGGCGGTTATGACCGAATTAATAAATACCCAGTCTGCTGGCATCGGTTTACTGGAATTAACTAGTTTCGGTGTAACCGATGCGTCGATTACGAGAGACTTATCGAAATCTACATCGTTATACAGAGAAGTGTATACCATGCAGTACACCACATATATAGTATGTGTATGTAGCTATGTACATCATATACCACGTGGTCAATTCGTTGAAAATGCGCGATAAGCAGCAAAGTTTAAACTCTCACTATTCGTCATTTGGCGTCTGTTTGTGTGGCGTTGTTTCTCCGTCATGTGCGCAATGAACTCCATACGAATGATAATTTATTTCACCTCGGTATTTATATTGATGATTTGTTTAGTGTCTATTCGCGTACGTTCGGCTGAAAAGAAACCAAATGTTGTGTTTATCGTGGCTGACGATTTGGTAAGTAGAGTATCAGCGATGGTTTTTGCATGTCTGAATGCGAACGAATGAGCGTCTGCGTCTGCGATTCTCTGTTATTGAAATGAAAAGTCATCCGGACTCGGGTACCAAACTGACCATCTATTTCGATTTAGTTTTTAATAATTTTCACGATACTGCAATCGAGTAGTTGTTGATGTTACTGTACCTCTATCTACAGGGATGGAACGATATGGGATTCCATGGTTTAGATCAGATTCCAACGCCTAACATTGATGCTTTAGCTTACAGCGGAATTATACTGCAGAGCTATTACGTAATGCCAGTATGTACGCCGTCCAGGAGCGCACTGATGACCGGAATGCATCCTATAAATACAGGTTTGAGATACCTCAGACCATATCCCTTCTCGCATTTTTTCTTCACTCGATCGAAATGAGTTTCCAGGTAGCATCTCAACGAGAAAAAATTAAACACGAACTTCGTTTTTTACGATAGAAAATATTTACACTAGACACATCGAAATGTCAACAGTGACATATAAGTCACGAAGGTACCTTGACAAAATGACAAATAATGAAACAAAGAAATACCTCTGCTTTGGGTACTACATCTTAATTTCGTCCTCGCTTCGCTCAGGCATATTATTATTAACGTTTACTTCATATTTATTCATTTTTTGCACACCTATGCCCCAGACTGCCAATCTATTATTTTCACAAACTCGTTATCGGCACTACATGCCATCCAAAACTTTCATAAGAAAAAGCAACACCCC
>FIZR01012044.1:0-17379 GCA_900060175.1 Ferrisia virgata
AAAAAAATTTTTTTTTGAGAATTGTTGGCGTTTTTTTTTTATTTTTTTTTTTTTTTTTTTTTTTTATTTATTTCGTCGTTCTTCTTCTCATCTTTTCGAATAATGATTCAATTTTTTTATGCATTTTTAATGAATTTACATTTCATTATTATAAACGAACATTCGTTCATCGTCGTTATAATAAGCATTCGGATGAAAATTTCATGGCGTATGAAAATTAATTCGACCAAAATTCGCGGTCTGCAGATATACAAAGGCGAAGTTGTAGATATTTTTCTTTTCTACTTCTTTCACTGTTTGCGGCTCACGACAGCGTCGAGCTCTTTTTATCTACATTTTACGTATTCATTTTGCACGTCAATCTTTTTAAATGAAATATTTCGAATAGAATGAAACAGTTGAGTATTTTAATTGAGCGAAATGCGAGCGTTTTTTTTTTCGAAACACAAGTCGAACAAAATATCTCCCATAACTCATTAAACTATCTCTGTTTTATGAAATTGACTGAAAAATTCGAACAAGAATAATAATAGATAGTACGAGATTAGTGGGACGAGTGAATTCAATATAATCAAATTCCTTCGAAAAGTTGTCCGTTGGATGTTCCGAGTAGGTTTATAAATAGGCGAAAAATTCGACAAAATAAAAGTTGAAAGCTCGCAAACAATATCCATCCTTTTATAATCTCAATCTAATTTTAAAAATTCCAAGTTACCAATGTCAACATTTGTAAAAGGTGGCGCACTATGCGGATATTGGGTAACCATAAGAGCAGGAAAATGAAAACAGCCTATGGTAATTTTATCGGGGGGGGGGGCGTGTAGGTTGAAAGCTGTAAGCTCACAAAAGTTTCGAATAGAATAAAAATACAATAGAAATAGATAAGTTGAAAAAATTAGCGAATCGCGAAAAAAAGAGAAAAAGTAGCCCACGATGCTGGGTTAAGTATTTGTTTCCAGAAGAGAGATACCTATTAAAACAATTAAAATGGAGTTTAGGCGTAGGCTAGGCTATGGGCATAAATGGACATAGACGAAAGGATGGATTTGAATGGTGCAATTAGTCACTATAGCGGCGCTGTTGCTATATGACCACTCGCCTTCGTTCGGTTCGAGTATATGATAAAAATTTTTTCATTAAAACTTTTCAAACCTTTCACCGTAATTAACGAGGTAAAGCAATTTAAAAAAGGTTTCCTTTTCGCTGGCGGTCAAAGATTTGGCAAAGATAAGCGTTTTTACGCAATAGATGGATATTGTTTGTCGAACGAAGCGCGCAAAAATACGTAAAAGAAAGCCCGCTTTCTAAACGCCGATATGTCCGTGACCAGGGTGTAAAATTTCGTTTCGTTTCTTTTCGTATTCTACCTACTGCTACGTTACGAACCTAAGGATACTTTCACACTTGTTTATTTGGTATTCTGACCGCAAAACGAGCCTTTCCAATAGACACAAATAAACCCCTATCTATTCTAAACCACCTCGAAATATCCACCTTTTCCTTATTTTTTTTTCAGCTCCTTTGATTTTTTCGCAAGATTTTCCTTCTTTTCTCCTTTTTTTTCCCTTTCTTTTCCACTTTGTTATTTTTCTTAACGATAACGTTGCCTGTTTTGCCATTCTACCCAACTAGCTTCCCTGCTCCTCTTCTTGCTGCCGTGAATCGACTTACTTCTTTTCCTATATCATCGTTGCGAAGATGTTGTAACTGCATTCGACGTTATTTCTTTTGCAAAGTGCTTAAAGTATGCGTTTCAGACCCAACACCAATATAGTGCCATGCCATGTTCTACTTTCTTTGCGTTCTTTATCACCGTGTTACCGGTTTGTTATGATACATTTCAAACCCCCAATAATAATGATAGTAACTTATTTTCCAAAGTAACAACTGTTATCACACTTTAAATATAAGGGAATGAAAATTTCATCTTCCCTCTTTTGACTCTTAAACACATTGCAGACATCAAACTTCAAACTACGCCAACCCTTATCAAAGACCAGCGAAGAAAGTACACAGACTTTTCTCACCAATGCTGAATTGAAAAAGATGGCTGCTACGATACAAATGAAACAAACACCATGTGGGAGGACATCAGAACCGAGCTCACTCGTGTAGCCAACCCTTATCAAAGACCAGCGAAGAAAGCACAGACTTTTCTCACCAATGCTGAATTGAAAAAGATGGCTGCTACGATACAAATGAAACAAACACCATGTGGGAAGACATCAGAACCGAGCTTACTCGTGTACATAAGTCAGTTATCAAGAGTGTCAGAAATGAAGCAGCCATGGATAACGGAGGCCACACTGCTAATTACAGAGCTGTGTAGGCAAGCTGAATGTTGTAGCGACAACAAAGAATACACAATACCGAACAGATCAGTCCAGCAGTGTTGTCCTAGAGACAGAGAAGTCTACCTTAACCAATCCTGCAACGAAATACAGGAATACGCGGACCGCAATGAGCCCTGGCACAGTTGTGTGTGATTATAAAGGAATCCTCGACAGCTGGAAACACTGCGAGCGGTCGTACCAAGACAGTAGAACAGCAGAGATAAACCGGCTGGTTCCTATAGTCGAAGTGACAGTGGAAGATGAGTCAAACATCCTAAAGTAAGGGAGACGGTGAATACGATGAAGAAACGCAAAGCACCTGGTTGCGATGGCATTGAAGCTGAATTGTAGCAGGTTCTTGGCGAAAATGGAATCAAAACAGTATGGCAACTCTGCAGTGCGATATAGCAGAGTTGTAAATGGCCTACTGAATGGTGTAAGTTGGTGCTAACTCCCTTGCATAAGAAACGAGATGCAAGATTAGACTCTAATTATCGAACAATCGCTCTAATTCCACACGACAGAAAGTCATGTTACAAATATTAAACAACTGGATCAAGGCATATTTACACAGACAAATTCCACCAGTAGAAGCCAGGTTCATACCAGGAAGAGGCACAATGGAACAGATAATGAATGTTCGGCAAATCGTTGAAAAGTTTAGGGAGTTCAACATACCTGTAGTGATGTGTTTCATAGATTACGCCAAAGCCTTTGACTGCACGGATTAGAAGAACCTCTTCCAAAGTTTTAAGAAGGATTGAAGTCTTTGCTCATATATTAGATTTGGTGAATTCTTTATGAGTTCAATTCTACAGTGGTGAGAGTTAATGGTGAAGATTCAACATCTATGATGAGCACAAAATTCATGAAGCTTTAGAACATTGAAATGGTGGTATTTCCATTGGAGGAAGAGTATCCAATCTGCGATACGCAGATGATATCATCTTGATTGCTTTGGATGAAGAGGAAATAGCGAAGCTCGTCAATCTGGTGAAGATAACCACTGAGAAACTTCCGACTTCGTATTAATACAACAAAAACGAATGTCATGGTGGTGGATTGGGCCAAGCGCCTTTCGGTTTCTACAGCTCTGAGCGAATAAGAAAAAATTAACGCTTTCATATATTTAGACTCCATCATCGAAGCCAATTGAGGCTCGTCAACTGAAACATGGCGCCGAATCGCTCTCAGCAAATCAGCTATGATCAGACTGCGTAATGTCACATGTAATAACAAGATCTCCAGAAATACAAGGAAGATACTTATATAGTGACTTGTTTTCTCTGTTTTCCTGTATGTCGCGGAAACATGGACGTTGAAGGCACATGATTAAAGAAGACAACGCCTTTGAGATGTGGGCCGAGGATACCCTGGACAGCGCGATGAACCAGCATTTCAATTGTCAATGAAATACAGGATTCAGTTAGGCTACATGTTGTATGCGAGAAACGCATTCTAAAGTATTTTGGACATGTGACCAGAAGAGAAGTTGAAAAAGACATTCTCTTTGGAAAGACCCCTGGTAAAAGAGGGAGAGGAAGATCTCCGACCAAGTGGTATGATATCATCAAAGCGCGGATAGGCTCTTGTGGTAAGAGCTGCTTTACAGGCATAGGATCTTGATAGATGGCGCGCTCTTTCAGGTGCAATATGGCAGTAAGCGACTGAGACCTAACAATGATGAAAACATCTTCAGAATTCTTTTCCTCATTAAAAATCGTCAAAGGTTCATCTAAAGCCCAAACAAGCACGTCTAGAGCCCCCCCCCATCCGAACTTTATGCAATTGGATTAAAAAGTCGAAACCCCCAAAAGGCACTCCAGGGTCTTTACTAAATGTATATGCCAAATTTTAGCCCTCTTACCACAGTTAGGAGGATATTTTAGTGGAGCAGTTTTTTTTCAAGACCAAAAAGGGGGAAAACGACCATATCTTCCCTACTGATTAACCTAAGAAGTTAATTTTTTGACATGTTATACAACTTTGGATTCCTTATCGATTGGCAATATTTCAATTTATTCTTCGCAGCACTTTACAACTCCGCGTAAAATGTATTTTTTGTAGTTTTCGAAAATTTTCTCGTAGGTTCCTCATCTGGTATCTATTCAAATCAAAGTAGAAAGCTAAAATTTCGGATTTGACTTCAATAGGTCCTTTTTTTGGGAGGTGAAAGAGGTGGACAACACTTCATCAATCTTTTTATTGAAATGTACTCAACGAGTTTTCATACTTCAACGAATACATTTTACATTTCATAAAATTTTCCATACAGATTCGAGCCGATTCTCATTTCTGCCAATTTTTTTCAGCCTAGTTCATCTTTTCGGATAAATTTTTCCAGTGTTACGCTAAATTTTCCACACAACATTTCGCAGCTTTTGAAAATTTTCCTCATGTAACAGAATTTTCCAAGCAGAACGTAACCGCGTTCGTTCTCATTCAATTCAGACCATAAGAGTATCGATAACGAAAAATTTGACGCAAAGAAGCGTACCTAAATTGCTGCCTCTCTGATTTTGAAAAATCGGAGATAAAAACAAACGAAATAAATGCCAACGACGAGGCAATAATCAGTTCTACAATTTGATTAATTTTATGGAATGTTTTTTTTTTCACATCAACAAGACTTTTTCCAACCACCTTTACACAAAAATAGCGAAATAAAGAGAAAAATGATGAAAAATTATAATAAGGTATTCCAAAGCAAGGAGATAAAATTCACGGTAATTTGAATCGAAATTTTATTAATTTTTCACGATAAAAAAAAAATGATAATAAAATTTCATCGTACAAATGGTAGCGCGTTTATTAAATTATTTGTAGTTGAATTTCGAATTGCATCTCAACCAAGTGAAGGGAATTTTCATTAAAGCAGCATTTTGTCGGTTTTTCATTCGCCTACATATACATATTAGTCGTACAACAAACACTTACACAGCATTACGTACTTGTACGAGTATTGTATGCTGTATGTACGACTACATTCGACGAGTACCTAATTCGACGCGCTTCGTTTGCAAAATTTCGCTGGTTTTTACAGGGCGCAGCGCGTGTTAGACTCTCGCTCGCTATAGCCGACTAAATCTCGAGCAAATTTACCAACAGATTTAAAAACTAAACTTTTTCTACAAAGTATCTTTAATTTTAGAAAAATTACGTGACGTTAGGTACCCTCTATAGAGGAGCTGGGTAAAAACTAAGTCTCGATACGAACGCCTCACCAGTGCGCTACTTATAAATTTAGTCTCGTAAAATTGCACTCGTAAAATTGAAATGTAAAGTATACGTAAGCATGGTAACTTTGTATCAGGCGAGATGAGGAGACGCGTTGCCGGCTAATTTGTATTCATTATCGTTCTGCTCACTTTTTTTCTCTATCCACATCGTAACCTCTCCCACATTGCATAGCTCTTATGGTAATTCTACCACATTCTCGTTATGACAATACAACTAGCACAAAAATAAAACTGCCAATTGGTTGTTTCATATCATTAAATGGACCTGTACTATCAGGGTTTATAAATTCTCGAAATTTTTTTTGAAAATAATTCTAATTTGAATGGATTTGATACTGGGATAGTTTTACTAGAAAATACCGTTATTAATGATTTTGGCACTCTTAATCAACTTTTCAGGATTTAAAAAAGTTGTCTTATATTTTCTTCAATTTTCACATAATTTAGAATGTTGTGAAAAATAATTTTTTGAAAAACCTTCGTAATTTACAGCTTCCCACAAACGTAAGTAGATGCTAAATACAAATTCTGCGGACTTCATTTGGTTGCATACCCAATACTTACAGGTGTACAGAAAAATATGTAGGTACGGTTGCATGTCACAACGTATTCAGGGGTACTAACAATGCGTAGATACGGTTGTATTCTTAATATTTGTAGGGATACAAAAATATAGTCCGGATTGCGTAACTAAAAATTTGTATATTTTTGTATGCCTACAAATTTTTGCTATGCAACCAAGATGATATTTTTGTACCCCTGGAAATATTAGGAATGCAACCAAATCTACATAATGTTTGTACCATCGAAAATGTCACGATTGATCATCGTAACCACACATTTTTCTGTACACCTGTAAATATTGTATACGCAATCAAAAAATGCTATCAAAACCTGTACTTTGTATCTTCTGACATAATATGACTTTTGTGAAAAATTTACAAATTTTTGAGCCCCTTTGAGCTTGTTCTTTCAATAAGTTTATCTTTTGCGTATTTACCCGATCAATTATGATAAAAAAATATCATACCACAAAATTTTGTACAAAATTCTGTTTCAAATTTGTCAAACCCAAACGTTCTATTTGCTCAAAAATTAGGAAAACCGACCAAAAAAATTACATTCTTAGAGTTGTTAAGCTAAAAAGTCGAGACCCCTAAAAGATACATCTCGGATCTCTACTATATCTACACACCATTAATTTGGAAAGCAGTGGTGCGAGGAACAAATTCAAAAAGGAAAACTGACCATAAAACTATATTCAAAGCAAAGAGGGGGAAGGGGATGTAATGAGACTAAAAATTTAAGCCACAGAAAAGACACATTCAAGGCTCTCACTAAATGTACATACCAAATTTTAATTTCTCAGCTCAATTTCGAGAGGAGTTATGGAAAGAACAAATTCAAAACATAAGAAAAAGCGCCCAAAAAACAACATTTCTAAACTGTGAAGGGGCGCAATGGGTGTGAAAAGTAGAAAACACAAAAAGACAAGTCCCGCGTACCAAATTTCAACTTTTTAGCTCAATTTGAAGGGGTAATAGGGGAGAAACAGTCGCTTGCAAAGGTCAAAAAGGAAATAAAACCCCTATATCTCCCCTACTAATTGACCTAGTAAGCTAATTCTTGGATATGTATTACATCTTTGGATTGTCTAGCAATTAGCTCAAAAAAGAACAATTTTTGTGAATTTAGTCCTTCAGCACTCCCTCTCTAAAATTTAGGCACAACTGGATTTCGATTCGAGGTGATCCTCCCCACTTCAAAACATTAAATAGTACTTCAATCCAAGACTATTTCTCAAATTTGATCGATTTTAATAGGTATCCAGCTAAGCAAATATCTTTTCAATTTTTGGGGAAAAAATAAAAAATAAATAAAAAAAGCATTGCGGGTAAGAAGAATACAATCGAGCTAAAAAGTTGATACCCCAAAAAGCACATCTAAGGTTCCGACTAAATGCACATACCTAATTTCAACTTCCTACTCAATTTGGAGGGAAGTTATGCGAGAAACGAACTCAAAAAATGAGAAAAATGAGAAAAACCTATCAAAAAACCCACTTTTTTGGGGGTTGTATGGGGATGCAATGGAGCTAAAAAGTCGGAACTCCCAAAAGGCACATATCAAATTTCAACTTCCTAGCTCAATTTAGTAGGGAGATAGGAGTGGTACAGTCCGTTTTCATGGTCAAAAAGAGGGGAAACCCCCATCTCCCCTCCAAATTGACTTAGGACTTTTGATTCTCTATCACTTGGCTTAAAAAAGGGTAATATTTGCATTTGTGGCCATTCAGCACCCCCTTCCCAAAATTTGTGCATGCTGAATTTTAGCCCAAGTTCATCCCCACTCATATGTATCTAATCTGCCGCCGAAATGAGCCTATTGACCAGACAGTTGAGTAAATGAATTTAATGTTTGGAGACAAAAATGAAAATAAATATCTGACATGTTCAAAAATTGTCTTAATGGTCTTTTAAGACATCAAAATAGATTTTGTTACCCCCCCCCCCTCATCTGCCCTTGGTCGATAGACTGTAATAGTCTGGTTTTAATTGACAATATTGTATAGAAACCCAGGCTAGTAAAAAGAAATATCTGACATGGTCAAGAATGGTCTTAATGGTCTCCATCTACCAAAGGTCAATAGATCACAATAGCCTGGTTTTGATTGAGAATATGACATGGAAAATCAGTCTAAAAAATAATTGAATATGGCATACGGATTTGCAAAAAAAAAATTATATTTAAACGAAGTATTTCTGCACCTGCAATTCGGATATTGGGTAAATATACATACAGAGGCTTAGTATGTGTTGCATAGTTATTGCTTAGAAGGGGCTTTTGATTGAGATTGGTCACTCTGTATAATATTTTGGTGGTGATGAAAATAGTGCTCATGGTGTGGCGAGGATGGTCAAGGAAACTAAATATGCGAAAATTTTCAGGTTTTGATTTTCCCCTTCCCCTCCACCACATCATTACACAGATTTGACAAATAAGTTCTGCCAATATTTTCTGACGATTTTCAATAGCAATATTACTTTCATAATGCTCCTTAGAGACGAATCGAAAAACATTAAATCAAACAGGTTTTTTTCGACTTGAACATCGAGTCGCAAAGTTCATCTTATTCGCGCACACATACACAAGTATATTACGAGAATAAAATGAAAAAAGATAGTCCCGCGGTACCAAATATCTTCGTAGGGTAGGTACGACGAGATGAGCAGGCTGACAAGGCGGACAAAGGAAAAAAAAAAAGAAAGAGGAGAGAAAAATATGAAAGGCACAACCGACACACGGAGATGGCATTTTAAAGTGTTTTCAAATTGAGAATAAAAACAGCTACTTATAGAAAGATTACGACCATAATCCGAAAGCGCAATACTCATGGGAAATCAACTGCTCTTTGCATCGTTTTAATAGAATAACAAAAGACTAAATAGTAGGAAAGGTGCTGTTTATTCCGCCGTTCGCGTGTGTATACTCGCAAACATATACCTACAAGTACATCGGCAAGCGTTTGAAATTTCATTAAAAAAAAAAAAAAAAATACACTAGCTAGGTATTTGATTTTGGCAAATTTTTTCGCGTCGAATTTGCCTACTCGTCTACGTTTCTTGTACATGCCGCCTAATTTCCTCTTACCAGTCAGTATTCGCAAGGTGTATCGTAATCCCAACGCCGCTCACCCGCACCGCACCTTCGCCCCCATATACCAACCATTGGTAACTCGTATCCATCCACCTATAGGCATAGCTGCTTATTTACTTCGGTAACAGCACGTAAACGCTTCGTTGGCGTAATTTACATTTATCGTGTGTAGTCGATAGTGATTGATGAAGTTGGCTAGTTTTATTCGGGTATCGTATCGTATCGCGCGCGCGAGCTTTCTCCATACACCCTCCCTCCCTCCCTCCCTCCCTCCAACCATATCCTTTACTTACTAACCTTTTTCTTTTTCTTTTTTTTTTTTTCATTCATTTTATATTTCTTTACGTCCTGTTTTTTTCTTCTGCTGCTCCTCCTCCTTTCTTCGTTATCTTAAAACATTATTCGCGTCTCGAAACGACCTTTAACGTAAACGATTTATTTTGCTATTAATCTTACACCATGTACTACGGTGAATAATGAATCGACAAGCTTAAGAAATCGAATTAATGCGCCGCGATGCGAATGTAAATTGAAATGTTTTCAAAATGCTAGCAATATGTTCGTCGCCTCGCTTCACGTCACCTCATTCGCCAGTTCCCTTCTGGCAGGCACGACGGCGACGACTAAATCGCACCCTTAACCCTATAATTTGTCGAGTCGCCTTTCTGCCCTTATACGAGTACACCTTTTCTTTCTATCGCTATTGGAGAGGTCATCTTGAGAGCAAATCTGCACTACGATAATACATATTTCGATTCTTCGTCGGCTTGATTTATGGATTTTGCGAATGAGAGAGATTAATGTACGGTACCGTATTGCACTATACGCAAGTACCTGCCTATACGTGTTATGCAAACAGTTGATGTCGACGACGTTACGCGACGGGTTATGTTAAAGTACATAAAGAACGACAAAATTTAAGCGCAGGAGGAGTAAAATTATAATTTTCATTTTTTTTGCACTTGGAGAAATCAGATTTCAAGAATGAAATCGCGAAATTTGGTTCATTATGAAAGTAAAAGAGCTTAGCTTATTTTTATTTAAATTCTTCTCGAGTTGCAATTTCTTTCGAAGTCCGTTCACTGGTCACGGATCATTCTATGCTGAGTCAAAACGCCTAGAATCTAGCCTAGAATTTTCTGATATCGTTCGAAATTATTTGGCTGGTTTGATTCAGCCATCTGACGAAAGAGTCGGCGTGATTATATTTTAATTTTTTTAATTTAAAATTTTTCTTTACTTTGATTTTTCAATTTTAATTTTCTATTTTATTTTTTTATTTTTTCATTTTTTAATTTAAATTTTTCAATTTTAATTTTTTATTTCTTTTTTATTTTTATGCACATTTTTTACTTTTTAATTTTTATTTTCCATTTTATTTTTTTATTTTTTCATTTTTGAAATTTTATATTTTAATTTTTCAATTTTAATTTTTTATTTATTTTTTTATTTTTATTTAAATTTTTTCATTATTCAACATTTTTTACTTTTTATCATTTTTCAATTTCATTAATTAGACATATCCATGTCAACATTACAATGTAAACCGCAAAAATCACTCATGATCATCTTTCATCGTGAGTTTTACATCAAAAACTTCAAATCAAAAAACCATAACATGTCAAAAATATCACGTTTTTGGAAAATGACCCCCCAGTCCTAAGACATATCTTTGTCAAAATTTGATGAAAGTAGGTAAAAAGTACGAAATAATGGATTACGAATCACAAAAAAATGCTGAAAATGGGAGAAAATTAACCTAAATTATAAAAAAAATCGTTTAAAATCATCGAAAATTGATCAAAAATCACGAAAAAATGTTGAAAAATGGGATAAACTTTACCTAAGTTACAGAAAAAATCGTTGAAAACCATCGAAAATTGGCTAAAAAATACGTTAAAAATGGGTAAAAATCATAAAAAAAGGATCAAAAAACAGAAAAATCACGAAAGACGGTTGAAAATTGACATGAAATATGAATGAATAAAGTTGAAGATTAGGTAAATATTTGATAAAAGTCGACAAAAAGCGCAAAAAACGATAAAAAATTACAAAAAAGAAATGAAAAAAATGGGTGCAAATTGATCTATGTTACGAAAAAATTATAGAAATCATCAAAAATCGGGTAGAACTTTGCTAAAAATTAATAAAAAAATCATGAAACAATTGTCGAAAATCATAAAAATTTATTAAAAAAGTGTGAAAAGTTCAAAAAAAGGATCAAAAACCACAAAAAATGAGTGAAAATTGATTTTTCAACATTTTTTCGTGATTTTTGATAAATTTTTTGTACTTTTAATGCGTTTTTATGAAATATTTAATTGGTTTTCGACGATTTTTAATGATTTTTCTACATAACAGGTCAAAATTTTCATTCACATTTCAATATTTTTGTCATAATTTTTCATCCTTTTTTTCGACATTTTACTCATTTTTAACAAATTTTCATGATTTTTAACAATTTTTCTATATTATAGGTCAATTTTCTCTCATTTATCGACGATTTTGAATGATTTTTTTTATATGTTAAGTCAATTTTCATTCACATTTCAGCATTTTTTTCATGATTTATGATAAATTTTTGACACTTCTTTACCCATTTTTAACAAATTTTCATGAAAGAAAATTTACCTAAATTAGAAAAAAATTGCTGAGAATCGTAAAAATTTGTTAAACATGAGTAAAAAGTACTAAAACAGGATCAAAAACCACAAAAAAAAATGTTGAAAAATGAATGAAAGTTAGCCTAAATTAATGAAAAAAATCATTGAAAATTGATAAAAATTTGTTAAAAATGGGTAAAAAGTGCAAAAAATTGATCAAAAATCACGAAAAAAAATGCTGAAATTTGGATGAAAACTGATCCAAAGTATAAAAAAAAAACATTGAAAATCATCAAAAATTTGAATAAAAATACAGAAAACTAATCAAAAATTACAAAATAATACCAAGAATCGAGTGAAAATTCACCTCAAATATGAAATAGATTAATATAAATCATTGAAAATTGAGTAAGATTATCTAAAATTGGTAAAAGGTGAAAAACACCGATCAAAACTGATGAAAAATGGGTGAAAACTGACCTACATTAGGAAAAAAAATCGTTGAAAATCATCAAGAATTTTGTAAAAATATGATAAAAACGATTAAACTGTAGAAAAAAATGTTCAAAACCGCCAAAAATCAAGTGAAATTGAAAAAAATTTAATAAAAAATTCAAAAAATTGATCGAAAGTTGCGAAAAAACAGTTGATGAGTGAAAAATAACGTAAAACGCGAAAACAATGGTTAAAGATCATCAAAAATCGGGTAAAAATTTGACAAAAATGGGAAAAAGTGCATAAAATTGAATTAAAATACAAAAAAATTGTTAATAATCATCGAAAATTGGGTAAAAAATGCGAAAAATTCATCAAAAATCAAGAAAAGATGCTGAAAAATAATTTAAATTGAACCAATTTGCGTAAAAAAAAATCTTTAAACGCATCGAAAATTGGGTAAAAAGGGCAGAAATTGATAAAAGTCATGAAAAACTGTTGAAAAATAGGCGTAATTCGACCTAAATCCATCTCTAGTTTATATGTAAATCTTCGAGAAGTTCGTCAAAGTTGATGAAAATTATAAAAACTATTCCCTGCTGAAAAACAATAATTCCTACACCAGATCAAAGGAAAAAAAAATTTTTTTTTTAATTTTAGAACAAAATCGTAAGATCTAAATCCATATTTTCGTTTTTAAGACATAACTTGAGCCTCCTAGAAAACCATTCTAACTATTTTTGGATACATCCAATATACCTACCCCTTCCCCTCCCTGCTTCACCAACACTGATAAAACAAAACAGCCATTTTTCGTCGCAATTCGGAGGATTTGCCTCACATTATCGACACGATAGACTACCCTGCCCTAGCTCTTTCCCTTCCTCATTCTAAAGATTGGCATAGAAAATTGAGCCGAACATTGGACTTGGTTTGGTGGAGGATTTATCAGATTAGAGCACAGATTGACCTTGAATACAGATAGATTCAGCTAGGTCTAAATTTTTAAGATGGGTTTGTAGCTTTGAAAAATTGTACTTTTAGTCGCTTTATATGTAGATATTACATTATCTTTTGTAAAATCAACTCGAATCGACCGAACAGAATGAAACTTGGCATTCAGATCCGAGCAGATACTGAAAGTACCTCGTCCAAGGAATTCATTCGGGCACTGAAAACGTACCTACTACTTCCACTTATCAAAAATGAAAATCGTCGATCGCGAAATCGCTCCCAGATGGAAACCATTTCAATATGTATTTCCCAGGTACACGATGCGATATTCAACGACCCGAAGTAACGACGCGAAATTCACCCACACACATAATCTCGGCTCGTATTTCAAATTCGAACCAGATCGACGTATACTAATTTAGAGAAAATTAAAATGTTCGAAGAGAATAAAGGTTCGAACAAAAGAACGAAAAAAAAAAAAAAAAAAAAAAAAGGTTCGAAAAAAAAAAAAAAAAAAAAAAAAAAAAAAAAAAAAGAGAGAGAATAAAAGCAACGTAGCCTTTTTATACGGAAAATCTCCCACACTGGAGAGCTCTTTAAGCGACATCTTTAGCATTTTTTTTCCCTTTTTTTTTTTTTTTTTGTTGTTTAAAAATGAAAGATACTAATTAAAATGCATATTAACGAGAAAATCCATCGCTTTTGTATTCCGAAGGGCGGGGGGAGAGGGGGGAGGAGAAGGAGGAAAAAAACTCGTTGGTAGATAAATTACGCGTAGTAAGTACGTATAGTTGTGAGAAAAAATGCGGACGAGAAAGACGAAGGAGGAGGAGGGTGGTCAGAGGGCGAAATTATGCTCGGGCATGAGTGCTTTACGTGTACAATACGAAAACATGGCGGCTAGGAAAATCTACCTAAGTAGTCGGATTGGCTGAAATGTGAACTACGTAGCCGGTGGCTAATCATTCGATCCATATTCTATACAACCACGTTGCATATATATTCACGTGCGAAACGAAAAGAAGAAAACGAGTAAACATTTACGCTGTGTGCATCTTGAGTTTTGTACCAGTACGAGGTAGTATTAGTCAGGCAGGTAAGAGTATAATGAAGATACTCCTCCATTTGCCTTACAGAATAGAGGAAACTGGCTGATAAGTACCTGGTAGCAGGTAGGGCTTGGCAGAGGCCAGAGTGGGGTGAAGTGGTCGAAAGCATTACTTAAATATCGGCGCGTATTCTGAAAAGAGCTTTTTATTCTCAGACTCGGTACGTATACGAGGAGACGTATCCGTAGGCTACAACGCGGCTCGGCCCGGCCTGGCCGGCGTTGTACCAAGGATACTTGATGACTTCTAGTCTGCTCGTCTCTTTTTAACTACCTTCCAGGCCATTTAATAATGAAACGAGCGACCACTAAACGATGATAGTTAGTCGGATCTCTTGAAAATTACGCTTCACCAGCTTCCCTTTGGTCTGTTTTTATTTCTCGCTGCACCGACCGACCGTCCGTCCGTCTCTTTTCTTCTTATTCATTTTGGTTTTGGTTCGCATTCTGGCCAGCGACCGACCTACGATCATCCAGATACCTATATACTAAGCAACGTGAATGGTAATCTTTGTACGTACGGGTAGAGCGGCGACGTACATTCAGGGCACTCGAATAGAATGAAATTTCAGCCAGTCGTACGACGATTAAAATTACACAGCGGAGTATCTCTCGCTTGTAGGTATTGTAGCGTGAAGAATGGTCGGGCAATTTTGCTCGGTATGCGGCGTGAAATTCTCGTATCCGCCAAAATTGCTTGTCGTTTGCAGCGTTCGTCGCACGTCGGCTTTAATTTAGCTAGTAGTCGGTTTGTCGTCGACATTATACGACGTTTATTCGTCGTCGCGTCGCTGGTCGCAGCATCCAAAACATAATACAGTAAGATCGTAGTAAATTATACGATAAATTCATAGCCGTACGTAAATAATATTTAGGATCTACCATTATAACACACGTACGTACACGAATTTAGCAACATTCGAGTATATAAATATTGCAGCAGCCTTGCAGCTCTGCAACGTACTTCTGTGTATAGCGAAGCTGGCATAATTCACGTCTTCTCGACCATATACACAGTACATACATACCTAACCTATACTACCTTACAAGTCAGCAAATATCACATATAACGATCCGTTCTCTCTTCAGGCTTCACTACGCGGTTAGAGCTAGGTAAATGTTTACACTATCAAGTACCTATACAAAAGTATTCTCCATATCTTTCTCTTTTATGCTTATAGCACACTTGGTAGGCTATACATGTTACGACGTATAAGTATATAGGTATACATGTATATGAATAATTAAACGTTAATCTTTGAAACTCATTCGATATAGTCGTACTCGAGTACGCTGCCCCGTTCGCATTCTCTCATTCTATATACTTTATCTATTAACGTCGTAGTCGTCCGCTCCCTTACCATTGATGATTGATGTACACCTACTGATAACGTCGATTAATCTACTGATATGAAAATGCTCCAAGGCGCTTGGCTGTGAAAAGCGTCATCACTCGATTACGTGGTAAAGTGTTCGCACCGCTCGATGATATAAATAGACCGTCGCGATGTGTCTGCGTGCACTGTGTAGCTTTTTTTTTTTTTATCATCCCATGGTTTAAAGTCGAGGGTACCTATTTAAACACGAGCAGCCAGCGCACAAAGAGCACGCAGCGTACTACGTAAAAAAGTACGAATGATGCTTTTCAAGCGAACGAATTTTTTCACAAAAATGTAAGAAACGTATTTGGAAACGAGTCCTACTCGAGCAGGTATTTTGTGGAACGTATCATTTTCGATACACCAAACAGAAAGGGAAACAGAAAGCTTAATTGACCTGATTTTCCTTGTTATATTGTCGAAGAAAAATCACTCTATTTTTAGTACAACAGCGCGCACAATGAAGGGTGCGGTGCGGAGGGAAGGCTGGTTAAATATTCCTTAAATGTGGTTCCATTTCCGTGGCATATATTTTCTCAACTTTTAGGAACTGAGCATTTCTTTTTTCCAACCTGAAATTACTCGCTTAGCTCGATATCAAGTAAAACAGAAACAATTGGTGAATTGAAAATGTAGGGGTAAGGAATGACCCGAGCTTAAAATTCAATCACCTTCAAAACTATCAAACATGATTATTTTTTTCGAACAAATCAGCGGAGAATTTAAAGTCGCTACAATGTATTCAAAAAATTGACCGGCGAAGGGGCTACAGTGAGCATTAAAAAATATACCATTGAGACCATTTCTAGCTGTGTCAGATATTCATTTTTACTTTCATTGCTTTCCATTCTACGA
Organism: Ferrisia virgata; assembly: GCA_900060175.1. Classification (NCBI taxonomy): domain Eukaryota; kingdom Metazoa; phylum Arthropoda; class Insecta; order Hemiptera; family Pseudococcidae; genus Ferrisia; species Ferrisia virgata. The sequence goes on from FIZR01012044.1 coordinate 16,564, forward strand.
CGAAAATGATTTATTCGGCTCGATGGAAATTAAAATCACTCAAATTCGGTCAGTTGACTTATACATATTGGCAGTAGATTTTATACATAGGAGTGGGGATGCTCTCGAGTTAAAATTCAGTTACGCCTAAATTCAAGGAAGTGGTTACTAAGAGGCAAAATTTACAAAAATTGTACGTTTCATGACCACCCAATCGATTGAGAATCAAAATTTATACGATGTATCACAAAAATCAGCTCCGTTCGTCAATTACAAGGGAAGATATGAGATTTCGGTCCTTTTTTTACCTCGAAAAAAGTCGCATCTTTTTATAACTCCCTTCTAATTTGAGTGAGCGGATTGAAATTTAGTTTGTAGACATAGTAGACGCTTCAAATGTGGCTTTTTGGCGTTCAAAATTTTTAACTAAACTGCTCGCTATTTTAGCCCTGAAAAAATTACGTTTGATTAGATTCGATTGAGTTTTAACATCGAAAGGTGTTTAATAGCGCATTCCGGAAAAAACGTCAACAATTGGACCGTAAACAGTTGACCGTCATCATTAGATGACATTAGTGGACCGTTAACAGCGTGACGTCATCATTGGACTGACATCAGTGGACTTATTTTATGAAGAATTGATTGTATGATTTTAAATTGAAATGTTGAGGAAAATTAGACGGTATTATTAGTGGACCGTCAGCAGTATGACGTCATCATTGGACTGACATCAGTGGACTCGTTTTATGAAGGATTGATTTTATCAATTCAAATTGAAATGCTGAGTAAAATTAGTGATGCGATGTCAGTGGACTTGTTTTATGAAGGATTGATTGT
>FIZR01012048.1:0-23101 GCA_900060175.1 Ferrisia virgata
CGTCAAATGGGAATTAAAAAAGCCAGATATGACGAGAAATCCGTCAAAATGGCAACACTGATCATTTTGCTATCTCAATTTGGTAAAAAATAAAAATCCCCACCGATCAGGACTTTTCATCCACGCTGCACGTAATAACGTGGCACCCGTTGCCCCTCCCCACAGCTCTTTTATTCCTCTCTCAAAAGGAGGTGAACTTTTCATCGTGTTTCTAACGTGTAGTAAAAATAGTAAAAAATACATTACCGTTATAATAGTCCTACAGTATGGATACGCGTTCCATGCTTCTTCGTGTATTTCTAAAGAGCCTTTTGGCGCTAAAAGTCTAATAAAGCCGGGAACTTTGCTGCGAACAAAAATATACGATAAATAATAAGTATAAACATCTTTGTTTTCAGACCATTCACATCATTCTCGTCGGTATGTAGCATTTATATGTATATGTATATATATTTATACGTACTACAAGTATAATAATACCTAGGATACATTATATGTACATTCGAGAGGCTAAGTACACGCTGCTTTTTCTTTTCATTTCGCCTTTAAACCTAAAAGGCTGTCTAATTAACTATAAAAGCATCTACACAAACGTACGAGCCGAGCTCTTGACAATAATATAACAAATGAAATTAACCCTCATACACGCGGCAACTTCGCGATCAAAACAAATTTCCTCGTCGTTTGATTTTTTAAACAACCACGCAAAAGCTAAAACCGTACAACACTACACACACACACACACACACAAACTACCACCTCACTCGCTCTATTTAAATAAGCCTTATTATTGGAAACTGTTGCCGAGTAAAAAATAAAATGGCTTTGACGTGACGAGAATTTGCAACGAGTGTATTCTCTCGCCCAGCAACAACAATTCACCCGAGCGCGTTGAAAAATTAATCGAAAATTGAATAATTAACGCGCGTAACGAGATTCAGATTTTGTTTTTGTTTTCATTACGTTACAAAAAAAATTTTTTTTTCCATCATGGCAAAATGCTACCCTTACTCATTTTTACTTAATTTGATGTGCCGCTGGCGACGATCACGGTTAGCCCATTTTTCTCGTTTGTCGTATTACCTTCCACGAACACGCAATAGAAAGCGAAACAGCAGATACAATGAGAGAGATAGATTCGATTAAAATATCTACCAGTTTGTATAATATTTTTAAATCTAGCATGTTCGATAATTTGACCTTGGAAAAAATTTTCATCGTTGATTTTTACAGAAAATATAATTTTTTTTTTGAAACAGGAAATCGTAGGATGGTATACAAATTGATTGTAAGTACATATCAATCAAATATTGCATATTTACGCTTGTTCCTTCAATTTACCTATATCTACCGTATATTTTTGTTTTAAAAATTCACAAGTAAGGTTCGACACTTCAACGAAAAAAAAAAAAAAAAAAAAAAAACAAATTGCAAATAGGAGCTTTTTTGATAAAATCAAACTATACCGATAAGTTTAACTAATTAACGATGGGTGTATTTTTTTGATTAGGTAAGCAATAAATAATATAATACCAATGATCAGCATATATCAAACTACATCCATCACAAGACTCGAGATTATTTCCGATGAAAATGAGCCAATGCAATTATATGATGGGGGGAGGGGGATGCTTTCGTATATAGATATCGGATATTAGATTAATTTTACTCGATATCAAATTAAGATCATTCAATAATTCGAAAACACGTCATTTCCAATTCGTGTATATTTATTTCATCGAAAAATTACAAACACGAGCTTCAATATTTTTATCGAGGCAAATCGCAGACGGGCTTTGTTTATATACAAGAATTATTCTAATGACTATGATTTTCAACTCTTAAACATCAAGAAAATTACATAAATATTTTTTAAGAAAAACTTTCAATCATGGATATGAGCTATAATACAGGGTGGTTAAAAAAAAATTAATCGAATTTTGATCAAATATATGGAAGTGGTAAACATAAAACATTGTGAGTCTAGTTTAATAATTATTTTTCAGAAGAAGGCATGATATGATGCTTTTTGATAATACATATACATAATTATAGGAATTAAACAATTTTCACCTAATAAGTAGTAAGGGTGGAGAGGGTTTACTTGGCTAAAAAGTCGAGATCCCCCCCCCCCCCCCAAAAAGGCAATCTACTCACCAAATTTCAACTTTCTGGCTCAATTTGAAGGGAAGATATGCGAGGAATAAACTCAAAACAAAAGAAAAATCTACCAAAAAAACCCACTTTTGGGGCTATGAGGGGGTTAAAATGAAGCTGAAGTGTCGATATATCCAAAAGGCACGTCTAGGATCTGTAGTGAATGTACATACCAAATTTCAATTTCCTAACTTAATTTGGAGGGGGAAAAGAGGAGGAACAGCTAGGAAAAATCCCTCATATCTCCCCTCCTAATTAATCTAGGAGGCTAATTTTTGGATATGTTATGCAACTTTAGATCCTCACCTCAGTACCTCCTCCCTCAAAATTGGACAAAACTAAATTTTGACTCGAGGTCAACCCTACAACGAAATATCAAAAGCAGCGCCAATTGATGTATATTTCCCAAATTTTATCAATTTTGGTCGATGTCAAGCTGAGCAAATAATTTTCAGTTTCGATAAAAAAAAATAATAATAATAAATATCTGACATGGCCAAAAATGGTCGTAATGGTCGTGTAAGACCCCGAAACGGTTTTTTTTATCCCATTCACCCTCCTCCTCCCCTCATCCGTCACAGGTTTATAGACTCTAATAGCCTACTTTTTATTGACAATATGGCAGAGAAAATCAGACTAAAAAGTAAAAAATGCTAAACAATGAACAGAAAGTTGAAAAAAAATGGGTGCAAGCAAAAAAATTCATGAAAATTGTCAAAAATTCGTCGAAAAATATGAAAATTTACAAAAAATACGCATAAGAAAAAATGTTTAAAAAAAAGCAAAAAAATTGAAAAAAGATTACCGACATTTGCGAAAAATTGTTCAACAATGTAAAAATATACCTAAAATATGATAAAAAATTGTAAGAAAATGAAAATTGACTCAAAAAACTGGCAAAATTTTGTAAAAGAACAAAACATTGACGAACTGTTGAAAAATGTGAAAATTAATCTGAAATATCAGAAAAAATCGGCAAAAATAATAAAGAAAGTGGAAAAAATGGATAATTAGTTGCGTTATTTCACATTTTTTAACATCTTTTGACGAGTTTTGGTTTTTTTTTTTAACGAAATTCTGTCAGTTTTTTAGGTCAATTTTCATTTTTTTTACAATTTTTTCTTGAATTTTAGATAAATTTTTACATTGTTCAGTACTTTTTTGAAAATTTTGGTAAATTTTTTTCAATTTTCTTGCTCTTTTTTCAACATTTTTTCACGATTTCTTCAGATAATTTTGGTTAATTTTTATATTTTTCTCTTCGTAAATATTCTGTTCTGTTAATAAATTCTGTCAGTTTTTTTGGTCACTTTTGTCATTTTTTTACAATTTTCTCTGATATTTTAAATAAATTTTCATATTTTCCAACATTTTTTTGAGAATTTTGATAAATTTTTTGGCAATTTTTTTGTTCATTTTTCAACATTGTTAAACGATGTTTTCTTATATTTTAGGTAAATTTTCACGTTTTTCAACACTTTTTTGTGAATTTTGGTAAATTTTTTGCACTTATTACCTCAAATATAAAAAAAATTGTTAAACGATGTTTCAAACATGAGTAAAAGAATTTTAAAAATAACGAAGAAGTGTAGAAAAATGCGAACATTAACCAAAATTATTGCAAAAATTGTTACAAACAATAAAAAATAGCAAAAAAATTAAAAAGTTGCATAATAAGTGCTAAAAATTGACCAAAAATCACGAAAAAATGTTGAAAATTCACTCAACATATGAAAGAAACTTGTAAACTGACTGATGAAAATCAAAGAAAAAATTTTTTTTTAATTTATAAAAGCAAAAAAAATTTTTTGAAAGTGTTCAGAAAATAGAGGAAAAATTGAAAAAAATGTGGAATAAGTACAAACAATTAGCTAACATCTGAGAAGTGTTGAAAAACGTAATAATTTACTCAAATAACGGAGGAAAATTAATGAGAAATTGTGGAAAAAAGATCAAAAAAATTAAAAAAAATTGTCAAATTTACAATACAAGCGTTGAATAATGTAAAAATTTCACCTAAAACACGATAAAAAATCTTGAAAAAATGTTTAAAAAATGGGCAAAAAAATTCAAAAAGTTTTTCAAAAATTAAAAAAATATTGAAAAATTTGAAAAATCACCAAAAGTATAAGACAAATCTGCAAGAAAACAACAAAAATTTATAAAAACAGAATAAAATTCTCGAAAAAGTTTCGCAAAACGTGAAAATTAACGTAAAATTTGGGAAAAAATTAGCGAAGAATGTTGAAAACAAGTAAAAAATTGAAAAAATATGTAATAAGTGCAAAAAATCCATCAAAATTTACGAAAATGTGTTATAAAAGAAAACAAAAATTACGTAAAATTTAAGAAGAAATAATAAAAAATCGCTAAAAAAAGGTTAAAATCCAATTATCAACATGAAAATCAAGCTTTTCTCTCGTTATAAAGCATAAAATACACAATTTTTCATGCATTTTTCGTGCTGAATACGAAAAAATCCTCAAAATATCTCTATCACGAAGTACTTTCGATGAAAAAACAATTTTCAGCGCTAAAAATACCCAAAATAGCTGTTAATAAAATATTTCCGAATGGATATAGGTGATTCTAGGAGTATTTTTCACACTGAATTCTAATTTACAATCGAAATTACTCCATCACGCGGTGATTTTTTTCTACTAAAAAAGTGTCAACACGGATTTCAAATATTATAGACAGTTTGATGCTAATTTCCACCCCTTTCTGTCTCTCGTACGAAATAATTAAACTATAGACATGAAGGTGTAAAACAAGGTCTTCGAAGTGCTCTCTCCTTGCAATTTTTACATTTTGTCCTCCACCTGAAATTCTACTAAAAAAAACTATTTCATTGAAATTTGAGAATTTTTTAATTTCACGACTCTCACATTTCTTTATTTTCTTACTAACATAAAAATACAAAAAAATCGATTATATTACGAATCGTAAATCTTATCAAAAATTCCAGCGCACATTCTCGATTCAATATTTAGTTTCCTACAAATTTTGCTTTCAAGTAAATTTTTTCCAAAACGCACTGTTTTCGAGAATATTGGAAAAATGTATTTACAAACAGCACAAAAACATAGTTCGCCAGCTTTCAACGAATTTGTGAGAGCATTAGATCGCCTACGATGCAAAAAATAAACTATTCTGCGAGAGGGAACCAAAAGTTGTACGATAAATCCAAAAATGAACGGAAGGTATAGTAATTTTTTTCTCTTTTTGACCTTGAAAAAAGTACCCATTTTTCACATATCTTCCCTCCAAATTGAGTTAGGTGATGGAAATTTGATATGTATATTTAGTAACGGATCTAAATATAAGTACGTTTTGGTAATTTAAACTTTTCAAACCCTTGACTACTTCAGTTCAAAAAAGTTGATTTTTGGACAATTTTTGCTACTTTTCCAATTCATTATACGTCGTATCTCGCTTCTAAATTCAGCTGAGGTTTTGAATTTAATATTTAGATACAGTAGGTAACCTAGACCTACCTTTTAGGAGAATGATGGTAGAATCCATCTCTCTTAACAGTAACCTACACTCCTATGAACATTCAAAGATGCTTTTTTCAATTCTACAAATATGCAACAATACGTGTAACTCCAACATTACCCAAAAATCAGACTGGAAAAGCATTCGTTTAAATTTAAATCTAATACGAATAAATTTTCTCATCTCTTACATTTCGCATCGTATATATGGAAAACATCGCAACCATAATAATCTTAATCCAACAATACGTAAATTATTAAACAATAAATACTTCACGTAAAACACTAAAAATGACGTATAAAACTTCGCCATTAGAACAATAAGCCAAACTTCGGTAGATATGATTTTCAAACAACTACGAAGTTGAAAAAAAGTCATACTTTAGTATATCTCTTTCGAACTATAACTGTGCAGAATAACTTCCTGGTTAAACTTGCAACTTAAATAAAACAATCAATGATTTTCTCGAGACAGACACAACGACAGAGATAAGAGAAAGAGAGAAAGAGAAAGAGCCTTGTTAATCGTAGAAGAAGAGTACACACAGTAAGAAAATACAAAATGGAGGCTTTCTAAAAACCATACCCTTTCCAAAATGTCTATACACTTAAAACAAAATTAAACCAACGTTTTGCAATATTGACCCGATTTTTTAATTTTCAAATTCGTATCTTTTAAAGCCCCTCGAGAAAATTTTTTTTTAATGCACTTAGTTCGATTGCTTGGCGTACCTTCGTAGTATAAATACACTGTACATTGTAACAACATTTTTCTGCCTGTTTTCTTTTTTTTTTTTTTTTTTTTTTTTTTTTTTTTTTCACCAAATACCCAGCATTAGCTCGAAAATCGACATCAGCGCTCATCATTCGATGGTGTGTAATTTTACTCTAGCATAAGATAGAGGCTATCTACCTTCTTCCAAAAATTAAACTTCATTCTAGAGCCTTTTTACTAACGTTTGGTTGGTATTTCAGCCAGTTTTTCTTCTTATCGCGCGATTTCTTAATTACAGCCGTACCACTTCCCTCTTCGCCGCCGGTATCGCTAATATAGAAATTTTTTCTCTCAAGGTAGTTTTCGACACAGAATAAATCAACAAACTGGTTATATCGGCGTATGTGTGTATAATTTTACACTAAAAAAAAAATATATATATATATATATATATATATATACACCCAAGGTCGTATATTACACAGTGGTAACAGTATTTCTACGTATACTTACATACGTAGCTGCGAGTGCCACCTTATATTAAGTATATTATGTATATTTTTTCCAACCCGGCGAAAAAACGCTACTATACTTCCTTCTTGAGTATAATTTAGAAATTTTTATCGTTTACCGAAACATTAAAAATTATTTGTGACACATGCATCTTCCGCGCGTATTCTAAATTAAAACCAGACAATTAAAATTAGAAAATTAACAAGCTGAGTTTTGAAACTTCGCTCGTCACAGTTCACCTCCACTTCCCCTCGCTCTCGCAACACTCAACCCTTCGTTTACTTTTGATATATTCGACCATCGACGACGACGTAGGCAGGTATTTAATACGTACATAGAATGTACGTCTACGTGTACGTTATCGTCACCAAGGAACTTATCTAATATCTATACACATTCGTCACTCGGTCAATAATCGTAGAACGTGTATATAGGTAGACGAGGTACACTTTACACACACACACACATACAGCCGAACTTAATTAAGTGGTACGATATTCGCTACATATTTTCAAATTAGGTCATTATCGTCCGAGTCCAAGTGATAAGAGGTTGTTTCTATACCGAGTCTAATCAATTCTTTATAAAAATCACATTGTACTGCACTTTTTGTACTGTTCCATATAAAACAAACCATCCACATACCAATCGCAATCGATGATAAGCAAGAAAAAAAAAATAATACAAATCTTATTTTCCAACAAAATTGAAAACACAAAGATTGATTTACACAGGCCAATTTTAGCTCTGTCCATAGTTTCGATAATATTATAGTAAAGTATGTATACAATAGCTATACCATAATACCTTCGGGTAAGTATATAGAAAATTATTATTTTCTTCTATAAATATAAAATACTATATATCCAGGTAGACCTATACCATATAATATGTACTTCCATAGCGAAGCGAGAAACAAAACCCCCAAAAGAATGGGCAGAATGGGAAAGCAGCAAGGGAGGGGATCACGTGTCACCACCACCATTATTACCACACCGTATTTCGTACAATCGAACAAACCTATATAGGCTTTCGATTAGAATTTCATTCTTGGTCGGTCGAAAGCACGAAAGCTCATAAATTCTTACCCAACTCAAAACGTAGGAGTGAGTATTTTTAACGTAGTCTGGATGAAAGGATTGTGGTTTTTTCCTCCTCATCTATGATGTTTCACAATCAGCAAAAATTCGGCGTTTCCAACGAATTTATCACGATTCAAAAAAAAAAAAAAAAAAAAAAAAAAAATTTGCGGTCTCTAACGAATTTATCACGATTCAAAAAAAAAAAAAAAAAAAGAACAAAATCCCTTATCTTTGTTTCCTTTTAAAGGGTAAAAATAGAAGAAAAAAAACACACACACAAATAAAGAAAACCGCATATCAAATAGCCGATAGCGTTCAAAGTAAATTTATACTTCAAACGAAATGAAGAAGAAAAAAAGGAAATTTTTTCACTTTACTTTTTCGACTAGAAAAATGATAGAGAAATTCGTTTATACGATTTCGAAAATTTATAAAAAATTTATTTTCGACTTTGTGCGATGATTCTCTGCAGCATACATAATTGTTCAAACGTATCTAACGAAAATAAAACCATAATTTTAAATCTAATTATTTATGTCATATTTATCAATAAAAACCAGCCTATTTGGCCTATCGACTTATGGTGAATTAGGGAGGGGGAGGGATTTAAAAAAAATCCGTTTTGCGGTTCTAGGAGACTATTACGACCACTTTTGGCCAAATCAGATACGTATATACATATTTCTTTTATTTATCCCCCAAACCCCGTCCCCCCTTAAACTTTTGTTCAGCTCAATACCATCTATCATCGGTCAAATATGGGAAATAGGCTTGAATTGGCGACAGATTTGATATTCTGGAACGAGGTTGACTTCGGGTCAAAATTCAGTTATGCCCAAATTTAGGGAAAGGGCTGCTCAGGGGCTAAAATCGCAAAAATCGTTCCTTTTTGAGACAATCGATAGGCAATGTTAAGTAGTGTAACATATCTAAAAATCAGCCCCCTAGGTCGATTAGGAGGAGAGGTATGAGGGTTTGTTCCCTTTCTGGACTTGAAAAAGGGCTGATCCTCCCCCTATCACCCTTCAGAATAGAGCTAGAACGTTGAAATTTGTTATATAGCCATAAAAGTGCCTTTCAGGGGTTACGACTTTTCAGCATCATTGCATCTCCTGACAGCCCCAAAAATGTAATTTTTTAGAAAGTTTTTCTCTTTTTTTGAGTTTTCTCCTCGTACAACTCCCTTCCACATTCAGCTAGGACGTTGAAATTTTATATACAGATTTAGTACAGGTCCTAGATGTATTTTTTTAGTGATTTCGACTTTTCAACCTCATTGAACCCCCTCACAGCCCCAAAAATATAGTTTTTTGGACGGTTTTTCTCATATTTTGAGTTTATTTTTCGCATAACTCCCCTTCAAATTGAGCTAGGGAGTTGAAATTTTATATACAGATCCAGTATAGGTCTTAGAAGGTTTGACTCGGCGTAGAATTACAGAAATGGTAGCGGAGATGACCTTCACAGCAAAAATCAAGACATATCTTGTACGTACAGAGATAAGTAAAAATTACCGGACCAAAAAAATCAATAAAATAAATTTTTAAAGCAACTTTTTATTTCAATTTTTGGAATTTCTAAGGCAAGTGTAATTAGTCCTAATTCATCTGAGAGGTTGAAAATTTACATTAAAATTATGTAGAGGTCTAATAAATCCTTTCAGAAATTTCAAAAGTTTACAGCTTTCTTTCGTCCCATTACATCCTTTTAATTTTTGGGCATTGTTCTGATTATTTTCAAATTTACAGAATGAAGTTTTTCCCCCTTCCCTCCTAATAGGATATTTAAAAATGTTTTGGAATTTTCGAGGTTGTGCTACGCTCGTTATCCATCTGAATTAACTGAGAATGCTGAAATCCGGTATACAACAGACGCAAGCTCAGACGAAAAATGATAGAAAGTTCCCAGCTAAAACCGATTCCGTCTTAGGGTAAGTAATTAAAAAAAGGAGAACGAAAACGTGGGGAAAACTCAAAATTCAATACAAATGTAAATATAGTACATGTCAAAGGTGTCCATTTAGGATCACTGTTTTCAGCTTTGACTTTTTAACATTCACTCTACGAGTTGGCTTGATTTTTTCGGTCATAATGGTCAAACAAAATCAGACTATCACCGACTATTAAGTTAAGACTGATTAGGGGGAAAAGGAAATTTGATAAATAAGCTGGCATTCGTAGCAGATTAGATTCATATGAATGGGAGACGATCTTGAGACAAAATTCAATTAACGAAGTCCTATATTTCCGTTGGGGAGGGAGACGGGTGTGGAGAGAGACAAAAATCGCAAAAATTGATTGTTTAGAAGCTAATCGATAGAGGATCAAAGTCTACAAAGCATATCCAAAAATCAGTCTTCTATGTCAATTAGGAAGGGTTTCAAACATTCAACTCCCCCTCCCCTCCCACATTGAGGCACGGGGCTAAAATTCGGCATGTGTATTTGGGAAGGGCTTAGATGTGCCATTCGAGTTTGTCCTACACTCATCTCTTCCCTCTCTCCTCTTTAATTAATTCAAGAGGTTGAAATTCGGCATAAAATTTAGTAGAGATACTGGAACTAGATAGCTCTTCTGAAAGTTTCGACTATAGACACTGGGACCCCAAAATGCTCATCTGGTGGTCCCAATTGTAAGAGGGACTGGTAAATAGTTACTCACGATTTATCCTGTAGAGGCGCTGATCACTATGCCTAGGCTATAGATACATTACAGACATTCTTTGCCCAGAGTTACTCACAACTTCTCCGTTAGGAGCGCTGTTCACTAATTCCTGTTCAGCTTGTTCGCAATTCTGATTGGCCAAGACTTTAGACGTAGATTGGAGCAGATTTCCATCTTGGTGTTTCGGAGTGTATATTGTTTCCTTAGACCAAGGGTTTCCAACCAATTGTCATAAGCTAATGATTTTCGGCTTAAGCTTAATTTTTTTATAGGCTGAAATAAAACTCGTTTTTGCCTGACGAAATTTTATTGGCTGGCTTTTGACTAACATAAAACAAAAGCAGTGTGATCTCTCAAAATACTTGTAAAGATATGTAGATGATCGTGGTAATGTTTTTGTTCATTGTTAAATTTGTTAATGACTAATAAAAAACGGAATACTCTTAAACTTATTCCAAAAATACAATGGGATTCGAATTCTAATGCGAAGTGATGCTGATAGTGAGTAAGAGAGTGACCAAAAGACACGATCAATAAGGAAAGAGCTAAAAGAGGAAACTTTTTAATAAAAATCAGGCTATTACAGTCTATCGGGAGAGGGATATTAACGAAATCCGTTCTGCGGTCCTAGAAGACCATTAAGACGATTTTTAGCCATGTCAGATACCAATTTTTTTAATTTTTTTTCGCCGAACATTAAAATTATTTACTCCGCTCGATACCATCTAAAATCGCTTCAATTCGGCCAATCGACTAAGTTTGGCGGCGGATTAGATATATACGAGTGCAGATGAACATGGGTCAAATTTCAGTTATATCCCAATTTCGGGGAGGGGGTGCTGAGGGGTCAAAAACACATAAATGGTCCCCTTTCCAAGTCAATTGATAGACAATCAAAAGTTATGTAACATATCCAAAAATCAACCACCTAAGTTAATTAGCAGGGGAGATATGGGTGTTTCCCCTTTTTGACCTTGAAGAAGAGTTGTTCCTATCCCATCTTGCGACAAAATTGAGATAGGAAGTTGAAATTTGGTATGTACATTTAGTTCGGGCCCTAGATTTGCCTTTTGGGAATTCTGACTTTTTAGCTCTATTGCACCCCTCACAGCCACAAAAAGTTGTTTTCTATCGCTTTTTCTCATTTTTTGAGTTTGTTCCTCACATAACTCCCCTCAAAATTGAGCTACGAAGTTGAAATTAGTTATGTACATTTAGTAGAGGCTATAGATGTGCCTTTTGGGGGTTTCGTTTTACTTTTGACAACTGACAATGTGGGCAGTTTCAATGAAAAAAAAAATAAGAAAGAAGAAAAATCATTGGCTTATCATAGACTGGTTATTGGTTGGTGACTTTTCATTGATTGGTTTTCGGCTTTAGGCTCGAAACCCATTGGCTTTTGGCTTTTAGCTTTTGACTGGCTGGAAACCTCTGCCCTAGACAGCGCTATATGACGTTTTTGTGACAACGCAAACCAACACTGAGATCACAACCAATAAGAATGCAGAAATTTTAGAACTTGCCTCTGGTGGGATTTAGTGAACAGCACTCCTAACGGGTAAGTCGTGAACACCTCTGTACCAGAATTTTTCGATTTTTCCTTACCGCTGTAGCCTGCAAGTAGGCATCGTGGGGTTCTAGGGTCTATAGTTTCTTAATTTCCATTTTAAGATCCACCTCTACCTCTTAAATTTAATACCATGATTAATGCGTAATAAATTCACACAATGCTATTTTTTTTTTCACAAAAATCAAATTGAAAATATATCGAAGAGCAATAATTTATTTCTCTCAATTTACTTTCTAAAAACTGAATTTTCGGTGTTTTTTGTATTCCCAAAATCATTATTTAGAAATATTTCACTATAATCCATTGTAAGTAGTTCAGTTTCAAAATCAAATTTGAAGTACTAATGAACTCATAAAATATTGCCTTTTCAACTTCAACTCAAATTTACATAACTAAATGCTATGATTTAATTTAAATTTCGAACTACAATGTTTCAAGTGTAAAAAATTATCTATTTACGAATCGTGTTATTCAATTGTTCACGTAATTCCTTCTAAATACTCATAAAAATTGATCATTTATTTCAAAAACGCGTTTTAATTCATCGTAAGCTACCCATGTATTATTGTTTAAAATTGTTAACTGAATATTCAAACATTCAGATATATAGTCTAATTAATTTCCACACGGAAAATTTTATTCGTTTAATTAGTCTTCGAATAATTTTATTCAAGTTCGCCAATTTTAGTCCTTCTAATTTTAAAATTTATAGCACAAAAGGAAATTAAATTTAAATAATGTAGATTTTTTTTTTTTTTTAAATAAAGCAAATCAACCAACCATACCTATTTCTATTTCGATTAAACGTTGAAGATAAATTAAAAGACGAATAAGTACTTACATTCAAACTTAACAAATATTTTCATATAAAATAAAAAGATTACATTGCGGTACGGAATCTGTATTCCTTAAAAAAAAAAAAAAAAAAAAAAAACTATACACATTTGTGCATGCAAAAAAAAAAAAAAACTATACACATTTGTGCATGCATATAAAAAAAACACAATGTCATTAATAATAGCAAGAAAAAGGAGAAACGTCGGCAAAATGAAAAACCCAAGGCTACGAAATTATATACTGCAGATAAAAACTCCATTAAAATTGGATTTAGCATCGCTAAATAAGTAGAAATCGATACAAAACGTGCAGCTTAGACAATGAGAATACACCGAACGTACCTATACGCTGCATACTCGAAAAAATCAAAACCTCCCCTAAGCATCGCCCATACCCTCAAAAAGCACCTCATATCCTCGTTGTTATCCTTTGGAAAATAGCAGAAAAAAAAATTTCGAACGATTTCGATTCGTATACGCGAATCCTTACAGCGTAGAAACTCGTCAGGCAGGTATGTTAAATTTCACGACAGTGATAACAAAGTGTCGGTTTGATTTCATTGATGGAAAATAAAATAAAATAATAACAGCTGCGAAACCATATGGCGTAGGAGTTTTGCAAAAAAACTACAAAGTTTTAAAATTCTCGCCGAAAGAATACAATATTTAACGCGAAACAGTCGACTAAATTCAGAGCTCATTATCTTTTCGACGCGAATCCGTTGAAGTATGAAATAGGTCCCTAGAGAGTATCCAGATCATTTGTAAAATGCATTTTTTCGCGTTAAACTCGTTGTACAAATTTGAAGGCGGTTTATGTACCAGTAATTACGAATGCGAAACAGGTATTTAAGTTGAATGAAATATGTACATTACTATCAGCTCGAAAACGTGAATACACAGAGCGGTATTTAAGCGGAAAATACCCGTGAAATTTGCCCACTTGACGCAATTCGCCAAAAAACAAAAAAACAAAAAAAAACAGCCTACCAATCAAAAATACGTACAAACGATAAGTCAAACTAACGAGGAATGAATTTTTTTTCCTCTCGTACAATTTTGAGATATTCCAACGAGAAGGAAAATTTCTCCGATTCAAGAGCAAGTTTAATATTTTTGACTATCGCCATTACAGCTTAGAGTTTCGATATTGGTGATAATGTATCATTGTAATTAATCTTGAAATTCGCGTCGACCTTGTATTCCATGAATAAGAAGTGTAATAAGGTTGATCGAGAGTATGATATCGGTCTTTTTAATCAAACCAGCACGACAGTCGACAGTACTTGACCGTGCGGTTTTTCTTTTTATACTAAATTTCAACGAGTTTTTTATTCATTGCTTGATGAAATGTTAAGTATTCAAAGATACTCTTCTGTAGAACGATGGTTTGTTTTTTTTTTCTTACTTCAACGTAAAACGCGACGAGTCATCAGTTACACGTGGACTGAAGAGAACAGTAACAGGATAAAACTGGAACAAGGGATAATACTTCACAATGATCAACTCGGATAAATTTTAAAAGCCTATTTTGCATTGTAAAAGTGACATTGAATGAAGAAAATAACAACCATAGATGTTATCGTAGTGCGATGCACGTGTTATCGTTTTTACGGAAATAAATATTCCACCAAGCATTGTTTTGCTATTTTCGTACTCGAAGTATTACATAAATATGCATTAAATTATAATGTAGTAAGTAAATTTATAATTATTACCTAGCTAGATGGTAAATTTTGTACGTGTATTGCCCTTCGGAATATCTACCGCTAAGCAGTGGATAATTTGTAAACGGTTCATTTTTCAGTACTTGAATACCTTCCCCACCGCCAGTTTCATTTTTACTAGCTTCGGCAACGGAATAAAGTTGTGCCACTTGATACTGTAAATGCAGAAAAAAAAAAAACAATAATAATAAGTAAAAGACATATTAAAAATGGAATTGTTTTGAGCAATAAAGCAATCTCAATGGCGAATATTTCCTCAACATTTATTCTTGGCAGACATGAAGGAAAAAAACTTTTCATCGTGAAACAGTCTACATAGCAAATCTACCGGACAAAAGGTCAAGGATAGAGACCAACGGCATTACCCTAATATAAATTAACCGATATAATAATTCATCGTTTTTGTATTATTATTATTTTTTTTTATTGTGGTACCTGTATAGCTGTATATAAAAGGACAGAAAATCATTACAACAGAATTAGGAAATTTGAATGATTGAAGTATACTACGATTACGAGTGATGGTTCATTTGAAAACAGTATCGTCATTTTAGTACTCTTGATGTATTCGCAAGTCATAAAAATTTATAACATTTCAAGGATAACCATATAAACGATGTTCATCAACCCATAATAAGATGCAATTTTACTAATTATTTTTCCAGTAACGTAATATCAATGAAACTTGGAAACTTCGTACGACGTAGGTATTATTAAATTGGAATAATGGATCTCGAGTAGTTTATTAAATTTTCTATTACGCAAAGCGTAAGTAAATATTTGAAAATGTTTAAATAATCTCAACAACTTACTTCTTCAACAGTCAACGGCAGTGTTACACGGCTGAAAAAATAATATCGTAATTAGAATTCACATATTCATAAAAAAAATAATCTAATTAGGCGATGCTAAGTAAGTTCTGTATTTTGGTAGGAAATGAGCCACGTTTAAAACCAAAAGGCTATACAATTTCATTATAAATACCGAAATATTTAACAACCAGCTAACGAATTTGAAAAAAAAAACAGAACAATATTACGAATAATTCTCATTTCATCGAGTAAAATTTAATCATGACAAGGATGAAATTTTCCAAGTGTTATCATACACTTGGAAAACATAGCAAAGTAATTTATACAAATTAGTTCACACAACGAAAACCGCATAATTTTAAAGTCGATATACTTCAATATTTGTCAGGATTTCATATAAGATAATAATAAATTACTATTACATGATATGTAACAAGATAATGATGTAGATAAAAATACAAAGCGTCCTGTACTTACAATTCTTTAATCAACATGCCTTAAATGTTATGGAACTTTGGGACAAAATGCAACTTCTAAACAGCAAGTATTTGCTTTACATTTAACTTAAATTAGAAAACGATTTCGAATATATTCCACGAAAACAATTCAACAGTAATACGAATTATTCCAATCACAATTACACATCAGAAACTCGTACACGAAGTACACGAATATTCGGAGGAATAACGAAGATGAACGAAGAAGGAAAAACACCACGAAAATGACAATGATATCGACCAATGAAAAAGTACGCAAGGTCGTACTTGAACTTTTGGACTTTTTATAATGGAATTCTGAAATAACAAAAATTACGAATAACAACAGTAAATTTCATGAAAAATGAAGTAATATTTCAAACATTTCAAGTAATTACGTAGTAATTAGAAATGAAGTATATATTTTGATTTTTTTTTCAAAGTTCGGGTGTTTTCGTTTTTATTCGAAGTTTTTCGTTCAACTTGGAAATTTTTTGTTAATTTAGTAGGAAATTTTTTTTTGTACTCGTATGAGATATAATTTACCTGTAATTGATTTAATTTTCGTAATTATTTGTAACTTATAAATTATTGATTTATCAGCTTCAAATATTAATGTTATGCCGTGCAATGTACATAATTTTTCCATCGACAAATTATAATTTGTTTGAGATTTGTTTTCAAAAACCGTATCAATATTTTTTATCAATGAACTTTATCACTAATTCGCAATTCATGATGAGCAATTTGGAAAATTAACAAATTGTGATCATCTTGCTCTGATATTCTTTTCATATGCGTTAATACTCTTAGGTGTGAGAAATTGATCTATAACGGTACGTATGACCTAAATATGTAACATTTGTAACCAATTTAATTCATTCATTTATATCATTGAAAGTATACTGTAAGCTTTTCAAAGCATCTAAAACTACTGCTTTTAAAATTAGATTTCGCGATGGCTGATGAAAGCGGTGAAATCAAGGAAGGTCATCTATGTCCAATTTGTACAATTGATCTGGGTTCAATACCTAAGCTTCACGCTCATTTTCAAGAAGAGCATTCTGATGACATTAATATAAAGAAATTCTTCAAAGGTATTGTATCTTTTATGTTTAATGATAGCTTGTAAATGTACTAAGCTAAGTTATATTTGATAGGAATGGTATTCACGGCGAAAAAAATTATGAAACAGACTAGTGAAGCTGACGAATCCAGCAGACAAAGAAGAAAGGACATTATTTTTAATTTAGATATTTACAATAAACCTCAATCACTTGGTAAATCATATTTTTACTTTCATTTGAATTTTCTTTGGCTTTCCAGTACTGATATCACTTCATTTACAGGATTTACCAGGAGTCATTTTGAAACTTTCAGAGAAATTAGAAATAATAGAGTAGAAGGACTGTCTGCCGAAACTAACAAACTAATTATACGCTTAGATAAACTCATTAATAACGCCCCTTCAGATTTATCTAGAAGGAAATGTGAGACAATTTTTTTTTTATAAATTATAAAAAATGTTCAAGTTTTCGCATTAAATTTCTCGTGGCTCGTTATAGTACACGAGCAAACAGTTGTACCGTGGGTAGATGGTGAAGATGTCTCACGGTGTCCCGAATGTACTAAATCTTTCAACTGGACTCGTCGTCAGCATCATTGTCGATTATGCGGTTCCGTGATGTGTCACGATTGTAGTTATTTTCTGTCAATAGTGAAAGCTAGTACGTAATCGTGCGTTTTGTATATTTCACATTCTTAAATTAAAAAAGTGATGAACTAATTTATTAATTTTTTTTTTATAGAACGTATTTTGTCTAACGCTACGGAAGAAAATGGTGTTGATGAGGAGAATAACGAAGAAAATAGTTTAAGAGCATGTCAATACTGTATGAAATTATTGGAAGGTAGAGAATCCATGCAAGCTAGTCGCAACTGTAATCCTGTAATAACTCGATTATATGATCAAATTCGATCATATTTAGCGGATCTAGATAAAGATATTGAATTATATAATGAAATGAGTCTTTCCTTAAAGTAAGTAAACTATCATCGAAAGAATTTATTCTGAAAATATAAAATATTATTTTCCAACAGTGATGGTCGGTCAACTTACAACTTACACGATGCCAAAGAATTATGGGAAAAAATTATTAGAATTTCAGAAAAAGTTGGTCTCATTAGGTGAGGACGAAAAATTTATTCATAACTATCGCCGAACATTTTCCTAGTACAATATTATCAACGATTATCAAAAATCCATTTTTTTAGCGCTAAAATAGCATCATTAGGAATGAATGATCCACCAAACTCACCCACGGATAAAGAACTGAAATTACAAAAATCTATTAGTATTGGTATCAATGGCTATATTCAAACTAAAATATTGACATTATTGGCTTTACCCTCAGAAGAAACGTACAAAAAATTGCAAGATGAACGCAGGTAAATATTTTAACGTATTTTTGTATCAATTTTCCAGCATAATTTTTCTGCATGATGAAAATAAGTTCTTTCTTAACATGATTTTAAAAATTGATCCATTATTGTTGTATTATAGACGTAGAATTGAACAAGAAATCAGAGATAGAAAATTGGAAGAAATAACAGATTCTTTACTATCATCTCAAATTAGAACTGAATTTGTGCATTGTAAACCAACTTTTGACAAAGTAAGATTTTTGATATGAGGAATGTCTTGAAAGAATAATGTTTTATTCTAATTATGTTATAAATTCGTTTCAGTTGGAGAAAGATGTTACTTTAGACGACGGATGGATCCCAGATGCTTCAAGTATCTATCATAACGACGATCCCATTATTGAACAAATGAACAACATCAGAAGTTATATTAAACAAGCTCGGTAATTGTTTCAAATGTGATATGATTAGTTAATCACTTGGTAAACTTATCATTACATTGTATTTTTACTGGAAACCATCTTACGGTGATTTTATTAAAAGTTGAAAACATTTGACGAATTTATTTGCATTATCAAATGAATAGATAAGATTTTGTGATTATTTATCGAAACATTTAGGTATTTACTCATTATTTTTATTTTACAGAGAAGCATATAAATTTGATGAAGTTGCGAGCTTAGAAAAAAATCTCAGAGAATTACAAGAAGAATTCTATCGACAACAACAAAGTTGTTAAAAATATTTTCATGAATTTCATTATTGTTTATCTATATGTATTTCCGTTCCTATTTGTAATAAGCTTATTTCCAGATAGAAATTATAATTATGGAGAAGATATTCTATTATGACTCAGTTTATTTTTACCATTTTTCATTTTTTTAATCACGGTATTTATATTTGTTGATATTATTATGTAGTGTGATGTGCACTTTGTACTCTGCTGAAAATCATCAAATACATTTTTATTTGAAAAATTAGCATTTCTATTAGTTAAGGTTTTCAGTTAGTCATCAATAAATTATATATTCTTTGAACTTACAATTTTCAATTATTTTTTCTAATTATTACAACTTGACTGAAGCGAGAATGCCGGATTGTCGGAAGTTCATTGGCCACAACTGTACACTAATCATTCTGTCATTATACTTCAGCTGACGTCATGATAATATTCAAAACTTTTGGTACACTCTATGACGTCAAACCAATCAAAATATGTTAAACATTTTTAAACTAATACCTCAGCACGCCTTGTAAAATTTAGACCATGATTGATAACCATTGATAAGAGACCGTGATGCATTTGTTCAAATTATTCAGTTTTCAAAAGCTTTTCCTATGACTCTTTAGTAAAAATGTCGCTGTACGACGATTTTGATAATTTTAAGCAAAAAACTGACCAAGTGGCCGGTTGGTCTTCTGGAATCAAATTATTTCAAACTCAATTACAATTGAAAAAAGCAGTGCAAACCCAGGTTAAAAATGTGTCAAATAACATTTGTGTAAGTTTTTCAGTTTAATCTCATTTTTAGATGTATTTATAGGTAAAACGAGACACTGTTCGAAAAACTACCGTAGCACCCGTTTTCGATCTGAAAAATAAAAAAGATGAAGATGTTAATGGTTCATCGATATTACCTTCCAACCTTTCAATTTTTCCACAAGCCGCTCAAAAAGTAAGACATTCTTATCGCAATAGTGATAAATTCGATTATAATTTTATATTTCGCGGAATTCTTCTGCTCAGGATGTTAAAAATATTACCTTTCCTTGCGTTGGAGAACCACAGGCTCGTGATATGGATTGGAATTTTGAAGGCAACGAATATTCACCATTATGGCCAAATGACTATGATAAAGTTGTGAAAGGTATGTTGGTAAATTTGTAATAAATGCATTCGGAACGTGGTTTTCCATTAAAAAAAAAAATGAAAAATCAGATTTAAGAGAACTTCGAGATCGTGAAAGAGAACGCGAAGAAGATGAAAGAAGAAAACGAAGAGAAGAAAGGTCTAGAAATCGAGATAAGTACGTTATTCTTTCGATTTTTTCCATTGGTGGTTTTTGTCCATCCATGTATACGATGTGATTCTAATGGATCAGACCTGAAACGGATGATCGACGTAAAATTGGCAGGAAGGTTAGCGATAGTTCAGATGAAGAAACCGAACCTGATCGACCTGCTCGTGGAGGTGTTGCAATCGCTCCACCGCCAGTTTTGCAAGATGCGTCTTCTCTAGATATTACTCCTCGTGCCACTGGTCCTGGTGGAGCTTCGGTAGCTCAAAAAATAATGGCTAAATATGGATTTAAAGTCAGTCGAATACTTCTAATTTTACTTATATTTGTAACCATTTCCTAATTTCTTTTCGTGCAATTGTCCATAGGAAGGTCAAGGTTTGGGTAAAAAAGAACAAGGTATGTCGGTGGCCCTGCAAGTAGAAAAAACTAGTAAACGAGGTGGTCGAATAATACACGAAAAAGAAATTATGCCTCCACCGTTGATGGATTTTCCTGTTCGTCCTGCTTCTCCTGGGTTCCCAACATCTCCATCATCGTTAAGTCAAAAAGACGGTAAATCCGAAACCACTTCCATTACCGAATTAATGAAAACTCCTTCAAAAGTAGTATTACTAAAGGTAAAGTTTCTGTTTTCTCTACGTATTGTGTTAATTTTCAAATGAAATTACGAAGTAAGCTTTGTAGAACATGGTTGGACCGGGGGAGGTAGATCAAGAACTTGAACCTGAAGTTAAGGATGAATGTAATACAAAGTATGGTGATGTGGTCAAAGTTTTGATACATGAGTTACCTAATGGTGAACAAGAAGAAG
This sequence comes from Ferrisia virgata, assembly GCA_900060175.1. Taxonomy (NCBI): domain Eukaryota; kingdom Metazoa; phylum Arthropoda; class Insecta; order Hemiptera; family Pseudococcidae; genus Ferrisia; species Ferrisia virgata. The sequence goes on from FIZR01012048.1 coordinate 21,305, forward strand.
CAGTCAGAATATTTGTCGAGTTTAAACGTATCGAATCTGCCATAAAAGGTAAGCTTTCAAATTTTATCGTTTATTACGATAGTACGACAAAATGAAGCAAATTGATTAATGGCTTCATTTTCCAGCTGTTGTTGATCTAAATGGAAGATTTTTTGGTGGCAGACAAGTCAAGGCTGGATTTTACAATCAAGAAAAATTCGCTAGTTTTCAATTATTAGAGTAAAAATACTCTCTAGAATACCTTAATTTATTGTAACATTGTATGTTTTTTATGTGGTTGTGTTCCTGAAATGAAGTTATTTTAAATCATTAGAAAATTATGAATGTGGTATGTTGCTGCCGTTGTATACTTCTTTTTTAATTTTGCTACTTAGAAAGAACTCGTGTATTTTTAGAATTTTAATTTTTCAATGGATAAGTTATAAAACTTCATTCGGATGGGAAAGAATTATTTTCAAATTCTCAATTTAACCTTCTTGTTAATTCATAGACCTTCCATCTTGTAAGTTATACTTTTTGTACATATAACACTAGTGTAGTAAATACAATTGTGTAAATATTTTCAATTATTCATCTATTAGCAGTAAGCAATGATATTTTCATATTTTGGATAATAAAATGAATCCGTTATGAAATATTACTTAAAATAATTGAAATGCAAAAAAAAAACACTTTATTAAGGTATACACTTGAGAAAAAAAATACTTATGAATTTAATTTGAAAACTTGAGGGTACCCTTTGCATAAGCTCACACTGTCGTCAAATTTCGACGAATATTTTATAGTATCTTCAAAACGATGATACTTGATTGTACATCACACAGTGAAAAATACGTGAAGGATTTTGAAAATTGACTAGAACAGCGTTCTAATTTGAACCACATTCACGAAGAACTCGGTTACCAAGTGATACTGGTGGGCGATAGTTCTGCAATAACATTTGTTCGGTTTGTGAATCAGGATGACAAGCACGCAACGAACGGAATATATTCAACTGAAATACAAATAATGAAAAAATTTCATTAATTTAACCATAAAGTAAGTATGTGATCGAAAAATTATCATTTTTTACATTGAAAATTCTAATGAAACGTTAACTTATTACAATTCAGTCGTATTACTTTTTTGTTGTCGTAGGTAAAATGTGACGACAATAAGTATTAATCACAAAGTCATTTTTCCAAGGTGGAATATCGACACGTTATTTTATCGTAAATTATAATCATAAACTAGGTATGAGCTATGCTAATTTCGAAGCACAAAACAGTCGCATATAAGTGATAAATAAATGTGTCAAACCTGTTTTTCAGAAACTTTAATGGGTGTCTTAAATAAAATCCATATAACACTTTCTAAACAAGGCGGAGTAGTTAAAGAGCCTAAATATGTCCAATAGCTGGTATCCTCTGTAATTATAAATGAAACAATACAATAAATTGGAATCCATTGAAAGTAATTTCTACATGGTTAATCGACAAACTTAATAAGCAATTCAAAATAGTTCGTTTTTTCTTTAGTATATGTAGCCTACGTACCGGGTATGAACTTTTCAGGGTCAATTGGCGAAGTAATTTTCGTCGATTGTCCTTTGAACATGATATCAGGGATTAATTCACAAATCTTTTCAACTTCTGCATGATCTTCATCTCCTACCTGTAACATATTATACGTTTGTATTTCATGATCATTAAATAAGGTGGTAGAGTACCTTTCATAATTCAGATTAGGCAACTTCAAAAACGTGCTGTTTACATACAAATATTTGAGATGTATTTTTTTTTTTTTTTTTTTTTTAAA
>FIZR01012054.1:0-13237 GCA_900060175.1 Ferrisia virgata
TGCTACGCTCTGATTGGCTACCAGGTTTTGTGATGGTCACGACCTAGACGCGCGTATCTTGGAGTACCTATGAATCCATGTGACGATGCTGTTTTTCGAATGATAATAATGCAATCATAAAGCTCGCCTTTACCCCCCCCCCCAACCACATGTTGACCCTGTATACATATAGCTGAGTTTTTTTTGAATACGGAATTGATTTAAATGGCTCGTTGGGTACTGGGGTAGGTGAAGTTCGTATAACGTTATAATGGTTATCGTTAGTGCTGGTGGCCAACCATCGCGACGTGGCACAAAGATCACAATATGTAGGTGCTGAGCGACTAGCGGCATTAATATGCAAACCTCGTAAAGACGTAGTACTTTGGCGGAGATGGTTTTTTTAATGAACGCGCGTTAATTTAAAGGTGATATTGTCGGAGAAATTTGACGAAGAAGGATGATGTTGAACGACGGGTACCGACAGAGTTTTCTGTTCAGCGCGGCACCAACGATTTATACCGCGCGCGAGCAATCGTATCCGTCCGTAGCTCAGCGCCACTTCGACCTCGTACGTCCGTCCGTCCGTCCGTTCTAATTAAATTAGATATTTTCATTTTATAGTCTACGTACTGCGTATACATAATACCTACCCGCAACCAAACCAAACACGGATGATTTGAAAGCGAGAGCTTTTTATTGTCGACGATGCGAAATGCGATGCGACTAGTATGTACTATGTATAGTCGTGTCTGTAGGGGGTTGACGTCGTCCTATCGTGTTGGGTCTTCGCCTGTATACGTAAATTAATAAATATCTATACCAAGTCGCGGGCGGCGTAATTAACGTTGACTGGTTGACTGGGATATTGTGGTCAGGTCGTCTTTATCGTGTAACTTCATCTCCGTTCTCAGTACTCCTGCGTTACTGGACTTCGTATATCGTATACGCCAAGAAGCAGAAAGGAAATTTTTTTTCCGATGAAATACAGCTCAAGAAATGGACTGCTGGAGGGCAAGTGGGAGCGAGTGTAAGTGGTTAAGTGCCTGCTTGGCGGTATCAACGTTTATGTACAATACCTCGATATGCTTGAAGTTTGGTCAGATATATAAGTGGCACCATTGGCGTGTTCGGCAATTTGGGCGTCCCCTGCCAACCTGATTGAATAGACCTTTTATTCGTAATACCTCTGTCCCTCGACAGTTTTCATTTAATTCTTCTAATCGTACAGTAAAGCGGGCCGAATTTGGCTTTTTTTTGGAAAATCTGCTTACGACAGAGTCAGAATAATTGTAGAATGACCTCAACGTGATATGGTAAAAATTTTAGCTTTTCAACTTGATTTTTTAGAGTTGTAAAACTTACTTAAATTTCACTAATTTCAAAAGATTTTCAAAAAAAAAAACTTTTCTGAAAATTAATTACCGATATTTACTTCTAAAGTTATCATTGTTGATAAATTTTCTCCACCGTTAGGTGTTTTTTCGCCCTTTTCTGAAAAACTACGAAGGAAATCTTTTTTGAGAAACGCCCTGTTGAAATGGATGTTAAATGTAATTGCAGATTTTTAAACGCAATGTTTCAATTTTACCTCCATAAATGGTTTTTCTGAGGCGCTCGAAAATGATCATTATTAAAAAAAATTATGTAACGAAGCTATGTATATTTCATCTATTTTGGACCCTCGAAAGCAAGTTTTATTTAAAAAATTTTTTTTGAACTATTTATACTATATTTTTATGTAATGAGGTACCTATTGAAAACCTCTGAAAAGGGTGCAAGCGATGAAACTCGATCCTAAACGAACAAAGAAGAGTGTACTTGGACCATTTTTTTATGAATTGACTGAAAAAAAAATATATATCAAAGTAAAAAAAATTATTCATCACGAAAAAACTTCTTCAAGTAAATGAAAATATTAATTATCCTTTTTAATGAATTTTCAACATGATTTCATGATTATTGATCAATGTTTTGCATTATTTACTTAATTCTGTAAATTTTTCATCCTAACGATTTTTTTTTCATATTTAACAGGTTTTTGTTACTTTGATTCGTGATTTTTCATAAATTTTCGAGACTTTTCCCGATTTTTCCCATATTATGGTCAATTTTTACCCAATTTTCAACATTTTTTCGTTATTTTGGATCAATTTTCTGCACTTTTCTTCATTTTTTATCAAATTTTTACCGAATGTTTGTTTTTAACGATTTTTTTTTTCATATTTCAAGTAAATTTTTCTATATTTGGTATTCTTTAACAGTTTTTTGTAATTTTATTCAGTTTACTCCATTTTTTGGACAGTTTTCATTTGTTTTTCAACATTTTTTCATTATTTCGGATTAATTTCTACACTTTTTTTTCATTATTGTCAAATTTTTACTCAATTTTCGATGATTTTCAACGATTTTTTTCGTACTTGAAGTTGATTTTCAACTTTTTTTCAACGATTTTTTCATAATTTTTGATCAGTTTTTGTTTTTAATAAGATTTACCTTACCTTTGTTTGTCAAATTTTTACGCAATTTTCAATGATTTTGAATGATTTCAAGTTTTACTTGTTTTTCAACATTTTTTCGTGATTTTTGATAATGTTTCAAGACTTATATCGACTTTTTCATTGTGTTTTTGCATTTTTTTACTCATTTTTGCCAATCTTTTATCCAATTTTTAAGGATTTTTAAGGATTTTTTTTCATATTTTATCTTAATTTTCAACATTTTTTTTCTCATGGTTTAAATTTTCTGCATTTTTCCCTGGTTTTTTTTCAAATTTTTACCCAATTTTCGACGTTTTTAACAATTTTTTTCATATTTTTGGTCATAATTTTATACACTTTTTAATTATTTCTTTGCAAAATTTTCAATAATTTTCAACAATTGTTGATCAGTTTACTTTTTTTGGAAAATTGTTTTGTTATTCTCATTAAATTTTTGTATTTTTTACGCAATTCTGTAAATTTTTCACCTAATTTTAAAAGAATTTCGTTTTTTTTTTTCGTATTTTAGGTGATTTTTTTTGCATATTTTTTAACGTTTTTGGATGATTTTTGGTTCATTTTTCTTTGCCTATTTTCCATTCTTGTCAAATTTTTTAACGATTTCCTTTCAATTTTTTCGCCAATTCACACCTAAATTCCTATATTTTTTTCGTGATTTTGGATTAATTACTTTTTATCCAATTTTCAATGATTTTTAACGATTTTTGGCCAATTCTTCACATGTTTTTTTACACATTTTTGTAATTTTTGATCAATTTTCTATGATTTCTTTTACGTTTTCTTTTGTTTTTCAATATTTTTTCGTGATTTTTGATCAATTTTCAAGTCTTTTAACTACTTTTTCATTGAGTTTTTGCATATTTTACACATGTTTGTCAACCTTTACCCATTTTTTGATACCGTTTGACGATTTTTTTTTCAAATTTACGTCAATTTTCGCCAAATCTTCTATGTTTTTTTTTTTCGCGATTTTGGATCAATTTTTTACACTTTCTACTCACTTTTGATAATCAAATTTTTCATGATTATTAACGGTTTTTGGTCAATTTTCACTTCTTTTTCAACATTTTTTCAAGGTTTTTGATCAACTTTTTGTATTTTTTACGTATTTTTGTCAAGTTTTTGTACGACTTTCGATGAGTTTTGACAATTTTCTTCATGTTTTAAAAAATTTTCATGCAATTTTCAATACATGTTTGTGATTTAACCAATTTTTTCATATAAAAGATTAATTTTGACGTATTTTTCAACATTTTTTCGTAACTTTCGGTCAATTTTCACCTGTTTTTCAACATTTTTTTTTGTGATTTTCGATCAATTTTTCTCCCTTTTTTTAGCTGTTTTTGTCAAATTTTTACCCACTTACATTATAGGATATTTTATTTCATCAGTTCGTCAATGTAATATGTTCCAAAAAGCCAATATTCAAAGGTCCTAGGTAGTAGGTTAGGTAGAGGTACGCATTACATTATCTGATATCGTGCTATTTATTGCTATTATTTTTCTTTTTCTTTTGATATGTACGAGTTAAATTTCCTTCCAGTTCACGTATGGAAAATTTTAACATAAATTTTATTGCCGGTAATTTGTGGGTACGTATACGTACCTCTCCATACGCGTACGTCTTACGTCTGCGTATTATACAGATTAATGAAGACGAGAAGATTTTACTGGATTGGTTTAAGATTAATTTATTACGTTATCGCGAGATGAAACAAAAGGCTGGCATTTTTATAGCCTTCGAGAAAAGGATCGTTTTAGATTTGAAATGTTCTCGAGTTGCTCGTTTGGGTTCAAGGTTCACTATGAGGTGGTTTAATGGTCTCCGGGGTATATTTATGGTATTGCGTTTCTTGGTCTATCGACGAATCGTCATTAAATCGAACCTCGAGTAAATATCTGGTTGACGAAAGTAATTCGAATTAAAGAAATGATTGTAAAAAGGATTGAAAAAAAAAATGCAACCAATAATTTATTCAGAATTTTGAATTTATAGCTTTCGAGATGAGGAAGTATCAGATAGCTTGATTTTATCATATTTCTTTTCAACTTGAAAAAAGCAGATTTTCGAAAAGCATTACAATGAATCTAAGTGAATATGATCTTTTTGTCGTAAACTTGATCTCATTTGTTTGGTATCTTTGGCTGTACAAAGTGTTCGAATGTGTCGAGAGAAATGTAGCTGACCTAAAAATAGGTATAAGAACATTAGATACGGTTAAGAGTTGGCAAAATGGATATTTGAGATAGTGTGAAACGGATTTTGAAAATACTCCCCCTTCTCGGCTACCGCATCGCAGGTCGATATTTTAATACATAAGTATAAAAACCTTGGTTTTACTTTGAACGAAATGACAGAAAAGAAAATTTAACTGAAGTGAAAATGTGCGTTCAAAAGTGTCTATGTGTGTCTGTGTGTGTGTGTTTTTTTTTTTTTTTTTTTTTTTTTTTTTTTTTAAGAACGGAAAAATAAATAAAGAAAAGGTATAGAAAAGAGGGCTCGATTACACACGCGTTAACGTGACACGTATGAAAGCCGAGTGTTAAATTTACTCGCTCTCGTTTTCGTCGCGTTCGTTGTTGCTTTTCGTATACGTATAGGCCTATGTATTAATATACTACACGACATATTTGAATGTCTTTTGAATTGTCACTTTAATGTAATTCGCATACGTCTTTTTCTATTAGGTATTTTTTTTTTTTTTTTTACCTATATATTCGCACGTAAAACATGTGTTCGTAACCTACGACTACATTTTCTTGCTAAAGGATGAAGGAAATATACACGTACCTTGGTCTCAGGATAGAGCGGTACATTTTCGCAATAAGCGAAAACTCGATGTTTCTGGGATGTGGCTTTTTACGGCGGACAAAAACCAAACGTCGCGTCGACGACGAACAAACGCGATATTAAAAGCGTTAGTTATCGCGTAAATGGAGACAAATAGAGTGGCAATTTCAACTCGCCCCCTTTAATACATCGAAAGAGTAAATCTTCTACTTTGATGGTGGAGACAGTGTCATTTTTATGAGTTTTTTTTGCCATTGCCATTGCCATCGCCATCTCTTCCGAAAATATAGCTAGGTATGTAATGTACTGCGTGTTTTGTGAGTAGTATTTAAGGTGAAGTTTCAACATTTAATCGTCTTCACGATGTGAAGAAAAACATTCCGGTATGATAGCGTTTTCTAAGTAGTGGTACGAGTGGAAGTTCATATTGGCGTGAATGGTTAAAATCGCCTGAAAGTCGCATGTAGGACCTCTACGAAAATATACGCACGAGCTCAATTTGTGAGTGATATTTGCGAAAGGCAAAACTTTGAAAAAAGTATACATTTTTTGGATTGGAGGGGGAGGGGGAGCTGTAAGGGGCTGTATATTCGAAACCTCAAAAAGACACATGCCAGATTCTTACAAAAAATACGCATCAAATTTTAACCCCCAAGCTTAATGTTGGAGGATAGATAAGCGAGGAATGGCCTTTTTTTTTACAGCGAAAAAAGAGTGAAAATCTCCAAATAACCCCCCCCCCCCCCCCAACCCATCTATTTAACGTAGGAGAGTGATTTTTTTAATGTATTATGCAACTTTTAATTATCTGTCGATCCCCTTCCTCAAATTTGGATATGACTAAATTTTGATCTAAGGTCATCTTCATTCATACACGATATATGTGTACCGTGCAGCAAAAGAGGACCTAAAGTAGGAAAATGATATTTTTCAAGACGGTCAATAAACTGAAAATGGTAAATTTGCATCCATTTTTTTTTTTTTTTTTTTGGTATTTTCAAGTACGTCAAGCCTATAGGCAGTTGGTACCCAAGTTTTACTTCGACGAGCCTATTCGAACCCCTTTAAATCGTGGGACAAAGATTTGACAAAAAGGTACCTAAAGTTGGGCCACTGTAAAAATCATCGCGTATTGCAAAATACAAATGTTGAGGGATAGGAGGGACCTTGAGAGTCTACCAGATACCAGACTAGAAAAACAACGTAAAATATTGCACTTCTCTGAGGGTAATTTTTGACATCAGAAACGAATTCCTCGTGAAATCTTGGTTCAGAAGAGTAGTTTTGAAAAGTTTTTTAAGAGTTTGATACAAGAATCACAACAGCTCGAATTTTAAACCTGATTTTCTCAACATTTTGTTTTTCTTATTCTTCTCATGATTTTCTAAACTTCAAATGCCTCTAGCTGGATGAAAAATGGACCTACAAGTTCATGGAAGTCTGAAAATGTCCGTTTTGATTTCTTCTATTACCTACTCTAACGAAAAAAATCATTTTCAAAAATTTCGACTTTAGGTCTCTTCTTGCTGCATGGTACACATATAATTTGTTGTCATTCCGACCCTACTTGCAGGATTTTAGTGATTTAGGTTGGTATCGTGTGCCAAAAATAATTTTAGCCTTCGAAGATGAAAAAAAAATTGATCTACATGGGCAGGAATGTTTTGCCGAAAAAGTGAAAAAAATAAAAACAGAGAAAACGACTTTCAAAAAACTAATCGACTCTTCTATTAAGTGTAGAATTGAATGTGGAACATTGTTACTTCAGATTACATTTGCGGTTGAATGTATATTTCAACAGTTATAAATAAATTTATTGTACTGAAATTGAAAAATTGGAAAAGGGGTTCAACTTTGAACATCCCTTATTTCGGGAAAAAATGAGTTTTTTTCAAAAAATACAAATTTTTTTTCTGATGTAGAATTTGATGTAGAATATATTTGTGCTCTTGCACTTTTTTCCATTGGAGGCTTCCTTCAAAAGTTACCTGGGAAAACCCAAATTTCTTTGAGGTTTTGGTCTCCTCCTGAGGTTAGCTGAGTATGGAAGGGGGGGGGGCAGGGGGTAAAACTTTTTCTCGCTCATGTGTAAAAACCCACTCCATAATCGACGCATCATTCAAAATTTAACTGATTGTAAAAATTGTGTCACGATCAGGCTTCTATTTGGAGCTTATTATTTGACTATATGAGATTTGAATTTAATAAAAGTCTAACAAAAAATAGAAAATTTAAAATTAGCGCAAAATTACTGTATAGAGCATCTAAATAGAGGTAATTTTACACGCTGGAAATGTAGATTGATTGAAGTTTTGTACAGGGGAGAAGAGGGGAGACTGTAACTCGAATTTTGCAGACGGACAACATGAAAATATAATTTTTGCTAAATGTGTTTTTCATTAAATATGTTATTAGTAGCATAATAGTTGGTATTTGATTTCAGAAAGTGAAAGCGAAGGGAAGGGGTAGACCTGTTGATTTGTTTTTTTCGTGGTAAAAATATACGGGGGGTCTGGTAACGGATATCGAGAGCTAAAATCGGGTACAATCAAAAAACAAGTGAGATGAAGAAGTTGCCAATCTTAAAAATTGAAGGTGCAAATCCTACTTGATGAAGTAAGGGAGGCAGTGAATGCGATGAAGAAACGCAAAGCACCTGGTTGTGATGGTATTGAAACTGAATTGTGGTAGGCTTTTGGTGATAGCGGAATCAAAGCAGTCTGGCAACTCTGCAGTGTAATATGACAGAGTTGTAAATGGCCTATCGTGTAAGTCGTCGCTAATTCCCTCGAATAAGAAAAGAGATGCAAGATTATGCTGTAATTTTCGAACAATCGCTCTCAGGATCAAGACGTATCTACATGGCAAATTCCATCTGAAAAAGTCGGATTCATGCCAGGAAGAGGCACAAGGGAACAAATAATGAATATCCGGCAAATCATTGACAAATGCAGGGAAAGCTTTCGACTAAGTGAATTGAAAAAAGTTCTTGAATTGGAGTCCTTGCTCATATAGCACATTTGGTGGAGTCCCTAGATGAGTTCAATTCTATGGTGGTGAGAGTTTATGGTGAAGAATTTGAGGCTTTTCAAGCAGAACGGAGAGTACATCAAGGATGCATATTATCCCCGAAGTTATTCAACATCTGTGGTGAGCACGTAATTCGCGAGGCTCTGGAACATTGGAATGGTGATATTTCATTGGAGGAGGAATAATCTCCAATCTGCAATATGCGGATGATACCATCTTGATTGCTTCGGATGAAGAGGAAATGGCGGAGCTCGTCAGCCTCGTGAAGATAACGAAATTCATGGTGGTGGATTGGGCCAAGTGTTTTCCACTTTTTACAGCTCTGAGCAAATATGAAAATGTGAACGCTTCCGTATATTTAGGGTTCATTATCGAAGCAGATGGAAGCAGCGCCGAATTGCTCTGAGCAAATCAACTATGACCAGACTGCGTAATGTCTCATGTAATAACAATTCCTCCAGATCTGCAGAAAGACAAGGAAGAGACTTATACAGTCACTTGTTTTCTCGGTTTTCCTATATGTCGCAGAAACATGTACGTTGAAGACAGATAATAAAAGAAGAATCGACAGCTTTGGCATGTGGGCCGGGTGAAGGATGCTGAGGATACTGAAGACAGCGAATTTCAATCGTCAACAAAATACAGGAGCCAGTCAGGCTAAGTGTTTTCTGCTAGAAACGTATTTTAGGGTATTTTGGACATGTGACCAGGACAGAAGTGAGAAATCTCGAAAAAGACATTCTGTTTGGTAACGTCTTTGGTAAAACAGGGAGAGGAAGATTTCCGACCAGGTGGTCTGACATCATCAAAGCGCGAATGGGCTCTGTAGTAAGAGCTGCTTCACAGGCACGGGATCGTGATAGGTGGCGCTCTGTTTTAGATGCAATACGTTCGTAAGCGACTGAGAGAGACCTCCTGATGATGATGATATCCATTGTAATCTTTTTTTGAAAAATTTCATTTGTATCAACTTATTAAATTAGTCCCTTAATTTTGAAGTTGTTGAGAAAATAATCATCAGAAAATTAGCTCAGCTTCTCGTCTGCTGGCCATTTCCATACTAGAAAATTCGTTTTGATCATTATTTCAAAACACTCGTATGCCCCTTCAATTTTCAAGATTGGTAACTTCTTCATCCGGCATGTTGTTTTTTTTTCAAGTCTGGACTTCTTCTTGCCGAATACCTTGTACCTACAGCTTTGGGGAAGCGATGGTGGAAATTTTGTGATATTTATAAGGGTACCTTTGGTCGAAATTGAAATTGAAATTAATTTTTTTAAGTACCGATTGGCACCTTCCTCTTATCGGTTATTTTGGTTTTTCATGTATCTAAAAATTCCCTAAAAATGTTATGAATAAACGTAAGGTCGTTTCTTTTGCTCAAAATGAAATCATTCACATCTGTACGATGGTAATTGCGTATTGTATTAGGTGTATAATAAAGTTTAATGGGGGGAGATGGCTCATTAAAGGTACTTTTCGCTGTGCAATTATCGGTTGAAATTGATCGCAATGATTTTCATACATAAAGGAGCCATTTTGGCGTAAAAATTGCAACCCGTATGTACTCGTAAATTTTTTTACCCTTTTATTCGGTGCTATTTATGTGAATTCATCTCGTCGCAATCAAATTTGATAGGTACGTACAAGCTTTTGTATATATCTATTGGTGGTATACGTTGCTAGACGTACATTGTAGGTAGTATATGGGTAGGTATTTGTGTATATTATACGAATAGAGAGACAACTTGATAGATGAATTATTTTTGTACGCGTTGTTTTGCAAATGCTTTTGGCTGGCTGCTGTCACCTACATTCATGCGAGCCTATACTTTGGTACGTGTGTACTCGTCGTATAAGGCCTAGTAAATCGAGCGTGAAATACGTCGCATCAGCAGCTATACGTAGCGTATAGCGAAAACACTACACACTTTGTAGTGTATGTTGTTTAGGTAGGGCCTACCCCATACGTATAAAAGCAAAAATTCGTCAAATATGCGTAATGTGTGCGCGTATGTTCGCTATACCTACTGTTCACCTAGCTACGTATGTATGTGTAGTCGAGTTGTCGCCCTTATTCGCAGAACCGAGACAAAACGCCTCGAATGTGTGTAGAAATGATGTACTTTGGTCGACGAGAGTGTGAGGCGACAAAGCACAGGCAATAGGCATTTGTATAGATTCACTTCCTATTCCCTATTCTCTAGACATATTCGATACACTTGGTACATCTGCATACTACAAAGTTAAGAGACTTACGTAACAACCACCACGGTACACAGTGAAACAAATCACATCCTGCACCATCGATCAATCTATAATAACCAAACCAACGAGATTCCAGATTCGAAAACAAAACTAAAAAAAAATTTCCCAACTACGAAAAAGAACCTCGTGGTATCCTTTGTATAAACAAATTCTTTGCGAACTTTCGCCACAAAAAAAAAAAAAAAATTGGCGAGTATAACAAAACAGTTGACGTGCAGCCTTGAAAGAAAAAAAAAAGACAATGAGACGCGACACGATACGATACGATACCACATTTACTCGAGAATTCTCGCAGATAGGTAAAGTACCTAGCCTATCTACCTACCTACTTTTCCATCAGGCGAGTGAAGAAAAAAAAGTACCGAAAAGAAAACATAGGTACGTAAAATTCGTTCGTATTCGAACAATATAATACGCGTCAGGCAATTTCCTAAACCGACTAGGAGAAATGTACCATATGCCGGGTATCTTTTTTTTTTTTTCTCTTTGGTAAAATGTAATTTTTATTTTTACCTTCGAGAAGAGTAAAAGGTGAGTAGGGGTGCTTGTTCGGTAGCTAGTTTCTATCTACACAGTACACATAGACGCCTACGTAGAAGACACGACGACGAATGAATTTTACGTAGATATTAAAATTCGTCTTAGCAATATTAACGTCGTCGTGCATAAATAAGTAGGTAATAGATAACTACATAGGATATACATTATTAGTGTCGGGTGTTTGAGGTGTCTGATGTTGTGTAGATGATGATTCGTGTATAATTAAATGCGACTTCATTTTGTAATCTCTGTACGGTGACGTATGATTTTGTAAAATTGAATTTTTGACAGGGAAGCACGTTCAAAGTGAACGTATAATAGCGAAGGTACTAATGGAAGGGCTCGTATGTATATGCGATCTCCATAATTACATGTGTGTAGATAAATGTCCATAAAAATTGAAGTATTTAGGTCGAATGTGCGGTATGATTAGATATTTTTGCCCGAATTATTTTTCACGCTTTCTTTTGTCAATTTCTTTCAATTTTTCTATTATAAAGTACATGTGATTTTTTCAAAGCAAACTATCACTTTCGGGCATCAGAAATGTTGCATTATGCGTAAGTGCTGAATAGAAAGATTTACGTGTGCCTTAAAACACCTCGTATTGTACAGTTGTTTGTTAATGGACATAATTATTTTGTAGTATTGGCGTAGACAGAAATTTTTCAAAGAAATCAATTTTTTCTCCAGATGGTAAAGTAGTACATGATTGCTGGTTAGCCTGATTTTTTTTCTTAATGGTCAAAGAAAACCGGACCACTGCAGCTACGTCCTGTATGCTGTGAGGGAGGGAGGGGGGGTTTGGACACGTTGGATATTTATTTTTCTTATCCTGAAGATTTTTAAAATCGTTTACTCGGTTCAGTACTGATGAATCATCCGAATTCAGCCAGTAGACTTGAATTGGCAGCGAATTAGATGGGGGCGGAGGGAAGGGGTATAATATTGAATAAAAATCAAGCCATGGCGAAATTTTGGGAAATGGGTGTTCTGAGGTAGAAGTTATAAAAATGTTTTCTTCTAAAACCAATCTATAAAGAATCAAAAATTTTGTAACATATTCGAAAAAACCATCCTCCTCTGTCCATATTAAGAGGGAAGATATGGGGTGGGAGTTCCTTTCTTGACCATGAATAAAATTGATTTTTGTAGCCTTCCTCCATTATAGCTATGGATTTAATAACCGCCCTTGCTGCGTTTTTGATAGTTCAAGCTTTTTGCCTCATTGCGATCCCTTACCGCTCAAAAAAATTAGATTTTTGAGCAGGTTTTACCGATTTTTTCGAATTTGTTGTGTGGAGGTAGAATCTTTGGGTAATAAAATTAAAATTATTTTTTTTTTATGGAGTGTTTTAACAACTTGGTTATATACACTCGTTACGTAACAGGAAGGGTCAGCGAATCAGATTGAATTTGTGAAGCTTAGTTTTTTTTATTAGAGAAGTGAATTTGTTAATTTCATTAGGGTCATCCGGAATTTAAGGGGGGTCTGGTTGAATTTTGAGTTCTGTTCCAATGTTATGTAAAGTTGGGCATTGGTATAGTAGATGTTGAACAATAAGAGTGATGGAGTTGCAATATTGACAGGTTGGGGAGACAAATTTTCGATAGAGATAGTTGTGAGTTAGTTTAGTGTGTCCTATTCTAAGTCGTGTGATGATAACTTCTTTTTTTCTGTTCAGTTGATTCAAATATCATTGGAGAGGTGCATAGTTACAGGGGAGGGAGTAAGACTGTTTTTGCAAGTTCATCTACTTTTTCATTTCCTGTTATACCAACATGGCTGGAAGTGTAGAAGAATTTTGCTACTATGTTTTTTTTTCAATGTGAGTAAAGTGTTAAAAATTCTTTGGACTATGGTATGCTCTGAAAAAATGTTTTGGCAAGATATTTGGGAGCTTAAAGAATCAGCTTGTATAATATAATTCAAGTAAGTATGATTATTTCTTTCAATTTGATGTAAGCAATGATGGATCGCAAGGAGTTCAGCAGTGTAAATTGAAGAACTATGGTGGATTTTATAATTATACATCTGATCGTTTATGGAAAAAGCGTAGCCAACGTATTTGCTATCAATTTTGGAACCATCTGTGAAACATTTGATGTAGTTAGAATAGGCTGATAT
>FIZR01012055.1:0-42998 GCA_900060175.1 Ferrisia virgata
ATGTTTTTTTTTTTTTTTTTTTTTTTTTGATAACCATTGATATTTTATTCAACTATTGAGAAATTTTCCAATTTAGAAACCCCAATAATGATGGCGAGAGTTTATGGAAACCTTCAACAATAGAACATCCATGTTACTTGGATATCAACGAAAAACTAACCTTGACTGATGGAAAATTGAACGACGATAGACTAAAATTTTGGGATCGTATGAAAACTCAATTTAAACACGATTAAAATAATTTACAGATACGGTCAATTTAAAAAAATAAATCACAAACGAAAATGCAATTACAAAAAAAATGAATTTTAATACTTTTCACGATAACAACTTCCTTTTTCCTTTTCAAAAACAAAATATTGCCAAATATAACAACTAACAAGGGGCCTTTCTCAACTACCCGGCTCCAATTTGAACGAAACTAAGCAAGATAGAAATCATCATCATCATCAGTAGGTCTCAGTCGCGTACGACCGAATTGCACCTAGAAGAGCGCGCCATCTATCACAATCCTGCACCTGTGAAGCAGCTCTTACCACAGAGCCCATTCGCGCTTTGATGATGTCAGACCACTTGGTCAGAGATCTTCCTCTCCCTCTTTTTCCAGGGGCCTTACCAAGCAGAATGTTTTTTTCGAGATTTCCAACTTCTCTTTTGGTCACATGACCAAAATACCCTAAAATGCGTCTCTCGCATAAAATACTTAACCTGGCTGGCTCCTGTATTTCATTGACGATTGAAATATTGGTTCGTCGCGCTGTCCAGGGTATCCTCAGCATCCTTCGCCAGAGCCACAACTCAAAAGCATCGATTCTTCTTTTATCATCCACCTTTAATGTCTGTGAAATCTTCGTTATTACAAGTAACATTACGTAGTCTGGACATAGCTGATTACCTCAGAGCGATTCGGCGCCATATTTTTGCCGACGAGCCTCCATCTGCTTCAATGATGGAGCCTAAATATACAAAAGCGTTGACCTTTTCGTATTCGCTCAGAACTGTAGAAACTGAAAAAAACTTGGCCCGATCCGCCACCATGACTTTCGTTTTCGATGCATTAATACGAAGTCTTAGTTATTCGCTAACTATCTTCACCAAGTTGACAAGCTCCGCCATTTCTTCTTCATCCGCAGCAATCAAGGTGGTATCATCTCCATATTGTAGATTAGAGATTCTTCTTCCTCCAATAGAAATACTGCCAGTCCAATGTTCAAGAGACTCGCGAATTATATGCTGACCATAGATGTTGAATAACTGCGGGGAAAATATGCATCCTTGACACATTCCCTGCTCTGTTTGAAAAGCTTCAGGTTCTTCACCATCAAATCGCACCACCATAGAATTGAACTCATATAGGGACTCCACCAAATCTTACTATTTGAGCAGGGACTACCATTTCTCTTAGAACTTTGAAGAGCTTCTTCCAATTCACGCAGTCAAAGGCTTTTTAGAGTTACCATATTGCTTTGATTCCACTTTCACCAAAAGCCTGCCACAATTCAACTTCAATACCATCACAACCAGGTGCTTTGCGTTTCTTCATCGCATTTACCACCTCTCTTACTTCATCAAATAGAATGTTTGACTCATCTTCACCTGCCATTTCGACTGTAGGCACCAGTTGGTTCATCTCTGGTGTTCTACTGTCTTGGTACAACTACTCGCAATATGTTTTCCAGCTGCCCAGGATTCCTTTAGAATCCCACGCAACTGTGCCATCATCTTTCTTGATATCATGAGTTTAATTTCCCAACTGTTTGGCTAGAAATTTCAGGAAAACTAGCGTAATTTTTTAGAATGGGTACCATCAGGCTAAGACAAAATTTTCAGATGCTGAAGTTTATATCCATCCGTTTTAGAGCATTTTAAAAATCCTGTAGAAAATGAAACTTGCTGCTATCAATAATAAAAACTACACCAATTTTTGTTGAAAAACATTCGAGCGTTTTCTAATTTCGAATTTTTCAATTTATTCTTTATTTCACCAATTTAAAATAGACATAAAAAACTTTTTTCAACGGTTCGGTAGAAATTTTAAGAAAAAACTATCCTAATCTGTTGGAATAGAATTTTAAGCTGTTGATGTTCACATCCAATTATTGTTCTAGAGCATTTTATAATTACTAAGGAAATGAACCTCTTGCTGAAGCCTCCAGAATTTTTTAAAAGTTTGATATATACATTTCAACCATTCCATTTTTCAATTTTTTTAAATCTTGAGGAAAAAAATTTCTAGACTCTCCAAACCGTCTGAGTGGGTAAAAAAAGGAACAAACTGATTGAAAATTGAAAAAATTGGTGAAAATTGATCTAATTTATTAAAAAAATGTTGAAAATTACATAATTAAGAAAATTTTTGATAAAAAATAATGAAAATTGATCTCATTTATAAAAAAGTCGTTTGTAATAATTTGATAAACGTGCGTAATAAGTGAAGAAAATTGATCAAAAATCACAAAAAATGTAGAAAAATGGGATGAAAATAATAGAAAATTGAGTAGAAATTTGATAAAGAAGGGTGGAAAGTGCATAAAATTAATCAAAAATCCTTGAGGATAATCGATCATTGAGTAAAAATTTGACAATAATGGGTGAAAATGATCGAAAATCTTGTTGAAATTCGATTAAAATTAGCAATACATGCAAAAAATCAATGAAAAATAAAGAAAAAATGTTGAAAATTGGCTGAAATTATGAAAAAAATTATTGCCAATCATCGAAACTTGAGTGAAAATATGACAAAAAATGGGTGAAAATTGTCCTAAAATCTATCAAAATTAGGTAAGAATTTGACAAAAATGAGTAAAAAGTGCGAAAAATTGATCAAAAATTAATGAAAATCCGTTTAAAAATTGATGAAAATTGACCTAAATTATGAAAAAAATAATTGAAAATCTTCGTAAATCATGTAGAAATTCAAAAAAAATGGATAAAAAGTGCATAAAATGGGTCAATAATTACGAAAAAATGCTAAAAAATCAATTTTCATCCATCCAAACAACGATTTTATCCGTGCCAGGTATCTCCAATACACGTTCAATAATTCCAATAATACGGCGTAAATTGGAAAAGAAAACCTCGTCATACGCAGCTGTATTTTCAAATGGTATAAAAATATGGTAAAACAAAACCAGTTTTAAGTATATTCATTAGTTTTTGCCGAATCGCTGACAAAAGTTTCGTTACTTTCCATGAAAATTTTGCAGATAATAACAAAAGGTATCTTACAATGCTTCTTCGAAAATGTATAAAAATATTCATCAACAACCGATAACTTTCGTATTCATAGCATATGTTTGCCGCTCAAGTAGGTAATTATGTACAGATAACATTAAAGTAAGTCTATCCGTCACCCTGGGAAGCGACTTGGAAACCCCTTCTACGTCGGTCACTATCGTTGTCGAAGTGCTCATTCGTACGATACCCAAGTACCCACCTAATATTCCCCGCTCGTTAGGCTTTCTTTTGTCAACCGCGCAATTTTATGAGGTGAATTTTTTTTTACCTCTCTAACATGTCACACACTGCAATTGTCAATACAAAATATGGAAAAGTACAAGGTATTAAAGAAAAGAGTAAATTTCCACCTTCGGAATACTACTCATTTTATGGAATACCATACGGCGAGCCTCCCATCAATGATTTACGTTTCAAGGTATAATTACTATTTCAACCATAGAGATATTTGAGAATGAAAGTGATATGTTCAAGCTTCGCGTATTTCCTTACTACAGGATCCGGTAAAAGTATCGCCTTGGAAATCTATTCGTAACTGTACGGCTGAACGTGAAGGATGTATTCAATTTTCGTTGAAATATTTGACGAGAATGGGCACCGAAGATTGCCTGTACGTGAACGTTCATATACCACAAGTGAGCCAACTGTAGTTCGAGTCGTGTAAATTCTACACCATCAACTTTGACACGGGTCGTTCAATCCATTTTCTTATTCAGTTGCCAAAAAAAGACGCTGCTTTAAAAGCTGTTATAGTGAATATTCACCCAGGAGGGTATTTATGGAGCTCTCCGGATACGCATCACCATGGTTCGCCGGAATTTGTGATGAATTGCGATATTATTTATGTTAATATTGGATTCAGATTGCACGCACTAGGTACATGTAATACCATCTCGAACCATTTAAAACCATTGGTCATCCATTTCGTATCCTTCGTGTTTTCAAAATTTTAACACGCTTACAGGTTTCCTCAATTTGGGCATAAGAGAATGTGCGGGTAATCAAGGACTTAAAGACATCATTATGGCTTTGAAATGGATTCAGCACACTATACAAACATTTGGAGGCGATCCGAGCAACGTAACGTTATTAGGAAGCAGTAGCGGAGCATCTCTCATACAATGCCTACTTTTATCACCATTGACAAAAGGTAACTACGATAAATGTTCAAAAATTTACATCCTTCGAAAGATTAAAAAATTTTAGACTGATTATCGCGAAGTGATGTCTGTTTTCCTGATTAATGATAAAAGTAGGGAAGAAGTGTACAATGGGGTCGGCTAAAACGTTAACACCAGTAGAAGGCGCATCCAGGACCTATACTAAATCTACATTCGAAATTTCACTTCCTAGCCCAATTTGTGAGGGAAGGAAGGACAGAAGGGCGGGGGACTTATGAAAGGGATAGACTCAAAAAATAAGAAAAATCGACAAAAAACAACTTTTTTTGGGTTGAGAAGGGGTACAATGAGGCTAAAATTTAAAACCACCAAAAAGCACATCTAGGACCTTAAATATACACGCCAGATTTCAACTTTCTAGCTCAATTAAAAAGGAAATTATGCGACGAACGAACCAAAAAGAAAAAAATTCAACTAAAAACCATATTTTTGAGATCGTAAGGAGATAATATCAAAAAGGAGAAAAATCCTCATCGATTAATTTGGGCATGAGTGAATTTTGACCCAAATCCTCCCCACTCATATATATTTAATCCACCGCCAAACTGAGCCCATTTACAAAATTAGAGCCATTTTGGTCGGTATCGAGCTGAGTAAGTAATTTTAGTCATCAGAGGAAAAAAATTTAGGCAATTTTCCATTCCTGCGAAAAATTGTAGATCATGGATATGTAATGCAGAAAACGATTGATAAGTTTACAATTTTTTTTTTCAAGTTTTTCTTGTCCCTCTTAACGAATTTCTGAATCTTTTTTACAGTTAAATCGCAGAACTTTCAATTAATCCTGTGTAATATTTCTTTGGTTAGATTTGTGTGAAGTGCAAAAATGATAGAAAAATCAAAAACTTTACATCAAAAACATTACACATTTTTTAATTTTTTAAATTGACATCCATGTCAATAATTTAACATCGAGTGCTAAAGTAATCAATTTTTTTCCATTTTTATGACAAGTTTTAACAATTTAACATGAAATACAAAAATCCAAAATATTACACCGAAAACGCAATGCTTTCACAGAATGACACCCAGGCCTAAGACATATCCAGGTCAAAAAGATAAAAATAAATATATGGCATGTTCAAAAATGGTCGTAATAGTCTTCTAGGACTCCAAAACGGATTTTGTTGGTATCTCCTTCCCTTCATCTACCGTACGTTGATAGACCGTAATAACCTGGTTCTCATCGACAATATGACATACAAAATATGGCTAAAAAAGAGGAAACCTCCCCAGATCTCCCCTCCTAATTGACCTAGGTGGTTGATTTTTAGATGAATCATATAATTTTGAATTGCTTATCGATTGGCTCGAAAAGAAACAATTTTTGCGGTTAAAGCCCCTCAGCATCACCTCTCCTCTTGGTGCATAACTTAATTTTGACCCGAGGCCAACCCCACTCTACAGTATCAAATCCACCGCCAATCTAAGTCTATTTCCGAAATTTTATCGATTACAGTAGTCGTCTAGGATCCCAAAACGGATTTCGTTGATACCCTACTTCTCATCTACCATTGGTCAATAGACTGTAATGGCCTGGTTTTCATCGACAATATGACACAGAAAGCAGACTAAAAAGGGGGAAACCCCACATCTTTCCTCTTAATTGATCACGGTGGTTGATTTTTGGATATATTATACAATTTTGGATTATCTATCGATTGGCTTAAAAAGGAACATTTTTGCGATATCAGTCCGTCAGCCCCCCTCCCCTCCTAAAATTTATGCATAACTGAATTTTGACCAGAGGTCAATCCCATACAAGTATATCAAATCCACCGCCAATTTAAGCCTGTTTCCCAAATTTGATCAATTTTGGTCCGTATCGAGGGAGTTTCAATAAAAAAAAAAATGAAAATAAACATCTGACATGCCCAAAAATGATCGTAATGGTGGTCTAGGGTGCCAAAATGGATTTGTTGATACCCCTACCTCCCACTTATTCACCGTAGGTCGGTAGAACGTAATAGCCTGGTTTCCATTGACTCCATGACATGGAATATCGGACTAAAAATACATAAATCGTTAATTTATTCGCAGGTTTATTTCACAAGGCTATTTTCATGTCTGGATATTTGTTCAATTGCGTCACCTTAGAGCAAAATAATAATATCGAAGAAGCGGTGATTTTTTGTCGAATGCTAGGTTACCATGACGAAAACGAGACTCCAAGACATTTATTATCATTCCTCAAAGATTTACCGGCTGATAAATTCACCTACGGAAAGAAACTATTCACGAGGATGAGCGAAGGGGTAATGCAGCTTTACAACGAAAATCTTCGATAATCCGTTCAATTTCATAGAGATCACGACGTTCTTTTCAGAATTCTGCTATAGCATTTCCGTGTGGAAAATTCTCTCCGTCTGTTGATCGGCGAAGTATATCTCCCGTAATACCAGCGTTTCCAAGAGATCTTATAAAATCGATGAATCGAGTACCCATCATGGTTGGAAACTGCAAACGTGAATCTGTAATGGGATTTTGTAGTAAATACCTACATATTTTTTCGTTAAGCTTGTTCAAATGCATCTGATTTAGCACCGTAAATATGCTTACTCTCAAATTACTCGCACATGATTTTAGACTATCGAGCAGAAAGTACTGAAAAATACTTCAAGACCGCTTTCAAGCAGAACTGTTGGGGTTGGGCGAACGACCTCAACGAACAAGAAACCAATTACGTTATTCAACAAATCGATACTTTTTATTTACAAGACATTTCTAAGTACCATGTTCCTCAATCTTTAAAATGTGACGTAGGTTCCGTTTCAAATTGGTATTCACAAAAGATAAAAAATTCTGCTTTCAACATATTTCGTTTTTTTTTTTTTTTTTTTTTTTTTTTTTTTTAAATTTTTTTTTTTTTTTTTTTTTTTTTTTTTTTTTTTCATAAATATTACTATTATAATTATTAGATTCTGGACGGCGCCGCTTATTCTGATCTATACGACACGTTGATCGACGCAGTATCCGGCCAACTGCCAAATTCTGCTTTTGTTTACAGTTTCGAATATGAAGGCGAAATTAATGAAATGAAATTCATATGTTCACCTTTAATTGAAGGTGAATTGGAAGGTAGTCAAAATTTCCATATGTTCATTACCTATAGTCAAACTTTGAATAAACATCTTCTCTTCATTTCAGGTACATTTCATTCTGATGATATCAGTTACTGGTCCAAGTTAAGAGATCCTATCACATCGCAAACCAAACAAGTCATATTGATGTTCACCAAACTTGTCAGTACTTTTGCAAAAACAGGGTAAAAAATTCAAGCTTGTAGATATTATGGTTACCATTGGTATAACATATTCAAAGTTTTCTCTTAAATAAATGTTTTTTTTTTTTTTTTTTTTTTTAAAAAAATTTTTTTTTTTTTTTTTTTTTTTTTGGCTAATTCGATAAATGATGACGTTGTTACAACTCTTGCAGCAATCCAAACTACGAAGGTATACCAGAACTTTGGATCCCATCGACTCCAAAAAATCCAGCTTACCTTCGTATCACAGATACACTGCAAATGATTCCGGGTAGACTGAACAACGATGCAGCTATATTTTGGAAGAATATCAAAGAAGCATTACATCGAGATAAAATCTGACGACCTCAATGAACATTACGGGGTAGACAGGGTTTCAGGTGTTGAAAAAATATATTTTTCAAAAAATTCATTTGGTCTGACCAATATCAGGACCATTGATTAACTCCATAAAGGCATAAAAAAACAAATTTCTTTTTTTTGAGGAAATCGCGGTATAAAAAAAGTCCCGATTCCAAACTTTCCATTATGTTCCTGAAAAGTTCATTTTTTTGTACTTTAGGTACCTGGTTCTCGAAAACTAGCCTACCAATCAAAATGATATTTTTTTAAATGTCAATGGCAGCCTATTTTACATTTTGAGTGTGAAATTTTGAGGATTATTTTACCTATGAATCATCTATGCCAAAAATAGTCGAGTTTATTGCCGAACTTTTTGAAGAAAATCGACTTAATATTGGAGAAGGTTTTGGTGTTTCCAAATTTTTCCACTCTATTTTTAGAGTACATTTTTCTAATCATCCTGAAAAGAAAAGTAATTCCATAGGTGCTATATTTATTCACAAAAATACACCTTTGTAAATCATGTTTTTTATTACATTTTGCTGATCTAAAAAAAATTCTATTCCTCCTTTTTTTTAGCCTACCTAGTACAGATTATGCAAAATTAGTTATTCTGCTAATTTTTTCGTGTTGCAGGACTGCATGAACTTAATACCTCATATTTATCATAATCATTACTACTTCATTTTTCCTGATATATTTTGGGGCTCTGGTCTATTCCCCAATTTTTTCAAATGATCCTCATTTTAAAAAAATATTTTCGTCACCATGCAAATAATATCACTTAAGTTTAGTACTGCAAGATTTTTTCAACTCCTGAAACTCTGTCCTCCCCTTAATTAATGCAAAACATGTAATTACTCTTTCTCGGTAATTTTTTTCATCGCAGGAGGAAAGAATTCAAAATTCAAAACAACACTTTAGAAAAACAAATGCAATGAGAAATAAAAATGATCTAAAATCTGCGTAAATTTTTGGAGAGTAAATGTCAAGTGAAAAAACCTATTACAAATACATTTTTATAATTATTAAATTGCCATCAGAATTTTTGTATCGCAAAATAAATAACCCCAGCGATGCTTTTTGAACCGGATTTTCATACAGCAAATAAGATACTCAAATCGTCCACCCATTTAATACAAACAGAAACACTCCGCTATGTTTTTTCTCAAACGATGGTAAGGGCACATGGTATAGGTAGATATTGAAGTAAATGGCTGAAATCCCCAGAAAGCATATCTGAGACCCATACTAATTCTACATACCAAATCGCAACTTCCTAGCTCAATTTGGGTTTACATTTCAGCGCCATGAGGGAGCGCAACGAAACTGAAAAATCGACCCCCTCCCCTACCAAGCACATCTACGCCCACATGTCAGGACCAAGGACCGATCTCTGTGGACAGCCACGAAAAAGCAATTTTTCTACACCATTAAAGATGATTCTTCTTTCGGTGAAATTTCCATGTTGAATAGACCTTTAACACCACCGAGTGGGTGCAGTGGAGGGTCTTGAAAGCCTTATAAGGAATTTCGTCAGGACCAGGAGCTTTTCGATTGTCCGAAGTTTGACAATATGCGCAATTTCTGTTCTTGAGATGAGTGATGCAGGTCGAAAGTTGCCTGTAAACTCAATAGTTCGTATACCGTTTGGGTCATTATCTGCTAGGAATTTCACATCTAGGAGATGGTTTGCCTGATCTGTTGGCGAATCTAAGCCCTATCCAAGTCTGCATACTGAATTTCAACTTCCTAGCACAATTTGGAGGGGAGATGGGGAGACACAGCCCTTCTTCGAGGTCAGAAAGAAGAAAACCCCTCATATCTCCCTTTCTAATTGATCTAGGAAGCTGAATTTTGGATATGTGATATAACTTTGAATTCTCTACCAATTGACGTAAAAAGAAACAATTTTAGTGATTTTTGTCCCTCAGCACTTCCTCCTACGAATTTGAACATGACTGAATTTTTACCCAAGGTTCATCTCCACTCACATATATCTGTTCCGCCACCAAACTACGCCTATTAACCAAATTAAAGCAATTTTAAGTCCGTATAGAGCAAAGTAAATAATTCTAGCCATCAGGGGAAGAGGGGAAGCGATAAAATAAAAATAATATCTAATATCGTCCGAAATGATCTAAATGGTCTTCTAGGACCCCAAAAGAAATTTTGTTGATAGCCCCCTCATCCACCATAGGTCGATAGATCGTAATAGTCTGGTTTTCATTGGCAATATGGTTAAGAAAATCAAGCTAACAAGTATGTAGAATTGTACATATTACAAGCAATAAATAAAGATTCAATTACTTCATGGTCATGGGTAAGAGGAAGGGTTGAAATTTGTATTTCTTTGCACTATACAAATTAACAACAATACCATGTGAAACAAATTGTGAACTTGTCACGTCACCTCTGATTTACTGAAAAACTGCATTAATCGATTTGGTATGCCTACATACAGTATACGACAGCCAAATTGTCAGTAGCTGAAGTTGATTGGAACACGTTTGAGGCAGGTTTGAAAATAGTGGAGAAAAGTCAAAAATAGATCGGAGGTTACAGAACTGATGAAAATAAAAGTGAATGGATTAAAAAGGTCGATGATAGGTAAGAATAAAGTTTTAAAGACAGTTTTCATAAATTTCAAGATCTTCTAAATTTTCTCAAATTTTCGTCAAATTTTTGGTGGGAAAAAAATTCATACTTAAAAAATAGACGGCTGATGTAAATGAATGATAGACAAACTGATTGTAACTTTTTCTCGTACAAAAGGAGGTTGAATAACGTGGCCGCAAAATCACAAATTCAAGTCATATCTACCCTCTTGACAAAAAAAAAAAAAAAAAAAAAAATACTTGAGCCGTCGACAATGAGATGCAGTGCCGAAAATAGAAGCGTTTACCCTACCATAACCAAATTTCCACCTGTTGAAGTTGGTTAGGAAACGTGTGGTGTAGATTTGAAAATTATGATGAAAAGTTTGAAAACGCACTGCACTGGAAGGTCGAGAACAGCTGGAAATGGTTAAAAATGGCTTAACATAAAGTGAATAATAGGTGAGAAATCTTTGTTTAGAATTTTTACCTCGTCACTCGTGGATTTAATGAACTTAAATTTTTAGCTTACCCTTCCTATGTACAACGTTATTTTTAAATTTTGAAAACCCCATTAAAGGCGCCCAAATTAATTTCGACACCTGAAAACTTGGATTTGGGGTTTTCTGGGAAGCTCATTCTATTTACAGAGGTTTCGTTTGAAAAAAATTGATTTTTTTAGGTGAGGGGGATGAGCGGTGATGCATAAAGATGAAATTTTTACACGTAAAATTTCAATCTGAATATTTTTTATTACAAATTTTGTGTGATCTTCGATATTTTTTGAAATAAAAGAGAATAGTTTAATTTTGGGTATTTCTGTAAGAAGATTTTTGAAATTTAAGACCCAAGGATTGCTTCAGATGGAATTCTTGTAATATACAAAAATATAGAGAAGCCTTCAAGGAAAAACTTTTATTTAAAAAAAATTTTTGTAGAACTGATAGAAAGGGAGATATATGCATTTTAAAGAAAGGGAAGCGGATCCTCAGGAGGGGAGGAGGATTTTTTTCATAAATATTTTCTAAATTAAGAATCAATTGTCAAATTGCTTTTTACGTTTGGTGCGAGCGGGTGTATTTTTTTGTAGTAATTCGACCGCACTATCTCGTAGAAATTGATTCTGTCACTTGAATGCTTTGAGCTAGGAAACAAGTTCAAACAAAAATTAGATAAATGTTCACTAGAAACATCTTCAATGCCACTATTTTTAATCGAAAAACCCATTTCAGACGATTTCTGAACTTCAGCATGCTTACTGAGACTGTATATAAAAAATATAACTTTACCGTTGATAAAGTCTAATACGTTTTTTTATACAACTTGGTCACATAAATTAAGGAGATTATCTACATCATAGCCAATCAAATACAATTGTCTTCAAAATAATCACCACCCTCGCTACCCACACATGTCTTCCATCTTTCAGCCTACCTTTCAAAACAGATGGCAAACTTTTTTCTTAATTGTGTGCAGCATCTAGACTGTGTGTGATGTGCTGAAAGATGGAAGAAATGTGCGGATAGCTAGGGCACTTATTTTGAAGGCCATCGAGTTTCTGATTCTGATACGCCTAAAGCACTTAATCAATGTTTTGATTACTACGATAAAAAGTTTTTTGGCGAATTTTTTGCGTGTTTTCCAACTTTAAAGAAAATTCGCCAATTTTTGATGGAAGCATCTTACTAAAATGGACCCAGTTTGGGAGCAATTGCACCTATGGACCTTGTTTTTTCTTATTTTGCAACAGAAGGGATTCTCTTTCAAACGGTTCCAAAACGAACTCGATAGCACAATTACACGCCAAGCTACGGCAATTGTCCAGGGACTTTTTTATTTGTCCTAGTACCTTTGTTTGAAAGTGTATTTTAAGCCCCAAGAAAATGAAAAATTGAATACGTATTTGTAGTAGCATTTGACAACCCTGCGGACGTAAATTTAATATGATATAAGCTCTTTGTAAATTGTTGAGAAATTATTCTAGAATTTCATTATGCAAGGAATGTAAAAAAATGTTTAAAAATTCCAAACTCCATTATTTTTTACTTCGAGTAAATACAATAATTCTTTTTCAACTACCGCCATATGTTTTTTGCTTTACCCTCGATACACGTACAAACCCATTGAAACAACCAATTCAGTAACCTCGCACGTTATCGAATTACTACCTAGCCCATTTGCTGATAACCATGTCGAAGTAACCAATAAATTGAAAATAAAGAACGAATTCGCTTTAAAGTAAATCAAAAAAAAATCACTCACGTCAACGGTTTGTAATTTATTGTATTTTTTATTACCAAGGTGAACCACGTAATAAAGATAAACGCACATTCAAAATGTAAGTAAAATCTGAACTCCGGGGTGCGTATTTTTCCAACGTATACGCAGATAATTTTCACCGTATTGTACTTTTTAATTACTATCCTCAATACGTAATTGCATCATCATGTCGGATGCGGTAGTCTCGACAAAGGCGGGTAAAATTCAAGGAGTGAAACTAGAATCACATTTTTCCGGAGCCGAATATTATGCTTTTTACGGAGTTCCTTACGCTCAGCCCCCAGTTGCAGATTTACGTTTTCGAGTAATTATTTTCATTATAGTTTTAGTTCGATGTATTTTTAAAGATTTTCATTTTATCCGAACGTGATCGAACGATTAATATGATAGGACCCGGTAAAAGTCAAACCTTGGAAAAGTATAAAAGATGCCACGTCGCCAA
Organism: Ferrisia virgata; assembly: GCA_900060175.1. NCBI lineage: Eukaryota > Metazoa > Arthropoda > Insecta > Hemiptera > Pseudococcidae > Ferrisia > Ferrisia virgata. The sequence goes on from FIZR01012055.1 coordinate 13,342, forward strand.
AAGGTGGCTGCGCCCAAATATCCACATTCTCTCTCCAATACCAAGGAATCGAAGATTGTTTATACGTGAATGTTTACACGCCACGAGTACTATATTATTTTCGTTATTTTTGTACACATAACACAAGAAGTATGTACCTTTTACCAACTACATTATCATCAACAGGTACCTAAAAAAGGTGATCCGTTGTTGCCTGTAATCGCCTGCATTCCTTTGGGAGGATTGCAATATGGTTCACCAGATCCCCAGCATCAAGGATCACCCGATTTTTTCATGCATCATAACATTGTTTACGTTGGTATAAGTCACAGGCTACATATTTTAGGTAAACTTTGAATATAGTATGTACCTCGCATGATGTTGAATTACTGCTACGTTCGCAATGTTTCCAAAAAAAAATCAACGTCTTATACATATTTATATACTAAACTTCTTGTAGGTTTTATGAACTTGCATATAAACGAATGTCCCGGAAATATGGGATTGAAAGACATGATAATGGCTTTTGATTGGATACAAGAAAACATAAAAGCCTTTGGAGGAGATCCTGAAAACGTAACTGCATTAGGATCGAGCAGCGGAGCCACCATGATCCACGCTCTCTTACTTTTGCCCACAGTGAAACGTAAATCTTCATTACCTTATTGTTACAGACCTATCATACCTCACAGTTACTTAAATTGCAATTATTTGTTACGCAGCGTTATTCAATAAGGCTATTCTAATGGGAGATTACGTTTTCAACAATGTTTTAAAAGTTGAAGAAGATAACAGCGATTACGCTTTCGAGTTTGGCCGTTTCAACGGATTCCAAGGGGATAATCCTAAACATTTGGTGTCATTTTTAAAAAAGATGCCGGTCAATGTATTGGTCACACAACTAAAAGTTTTTCAGTCAATGCTTGAAAAGGTAAGAAAATTACACAATTCAATATTACTAGTCCGAAAGCTCATCACAACGAATTCCGTTTCAAAAGAATACGTAGAGACTAAATCAAAAAGAACAAAAACAACTTATTAAAAAGAGAAAAAAAAAAAAAAAAAAACAGCATCGTGATGCGTTGCTTTTTGACCCTGATTTTCTTAAAGTAAAGGAGACATGCGAATTGTCCATTCGTGGAATAAAAAAAAGATACACACTGACGTATTTTTTCCTCGGTAGTGTTAGAGGTATACGTAGATACTGAAATTAATATCTGAAACCTTGAAAAAGCACCTTTTGGACATCCACTAAATCTGCATACCAAATATCAACTTCCTAGATAAATTTGGAGTAGAGATTTTCACGGCACAAACTCAAAAAATTAGGAAAACCGATTAAAAAGACCAGATTATTGGAACTGTGAGGAGGTGCTGCACTGGGTCTGAAATGTCGAATTTCACAAAACGCACATCCAAGATTCCTACTAAATCTACGAGCAAAATGTCAAACTTCTATCTTAATTTAAAGGGGAGACATGCAAAATGCATAGGAAAAACTCAGGGTATCATTAGGCTGAAAAATTGAAACCCTCAAAAGTAATATTCAGGAACGCTACAAAATCTTTTTTTTACATGCCAAATATCAACCTCCTAGGTCAGTTTATAGTGGAGATATAAGTAGCACAAACTAAAAAAAAAACAATAAACCACATTTTAGAGGCCGTGATGGTGTACAAGAGGGCTGAAAAGTCGAAACCCCGAGTAGCACATTAAAGCCCCTACTAAATCTACATGAAAAATTTCAACCTACTACCTCAATTTGAAGGGGAAATATGCATAGTACAAAATCAAAAAGTAAGAAAAACCAACCAAAAAAACACATTTCTGGGATTGTGAGGGCGTGTCACAGGACTGAAAAGTTTAAAACCAATAAAAGGTACATCCAGGACTCCTTTTACATGGAAAACTCAAAAAAAAAGAAAAAAAAAGTTTAAAAAATCATTTTTTCGGCAGTGTGAGGCAGAGGGGGAAGGTGTTACAAAGGGTCTAAAAACTTGATACCCTGCAAAAACCGAAATAACCCCTCTACTAAATTTATACACCAAATTTCAACCTCCTTGCTCAATTTGGAGAGTAAATATTTGTAAAATAGGATTTTTCAAGGTCAAAAAAAGAGCCCTCCCCCCATGCCAATAGCTTCTAATAGACGCGGGAGGCTGATTTTTGGATACTTTATACAATCTTTAATTCACTATCAATTGGTTTAAAAACGAACAATTTTTGCGATTTTTGCTCTTTAGCATCCCCTCTCCCAAATTTGGGCATAACTGACTCCGCCGCCAATCCAAGTATTTGTCATTATCGAGTTGAGCAATCATTTTGAGTGGGAGGAGGGAGGAGATAATAAAAAAGTATAAATATTTGACATGAACGAAATGGTCTTCTAGGACCCATAAACGAATTTTGTTGATTACCCCCCTCCCCTCCATCCACCGTAGGTCGATAGTGTGTAATAGCCTAATTTTCATGGACAATATGAAACAAAAAATCAGACTAAACATTTTTTTTCGGACTAATTTCTCTCCTCTAATTGACCATAATAGGTTGATTTTTGAAAATAACATATACGGTTTTCCCCTCAGTTCTCTCCCCTAATTTTAAACATGACTGAATTTCGACTCAAAGTCATCCCCAATCATTCATATACATCTAATCTACCACTAATTTAAGCCTATTTGCTTCATTTGAATAATTATGCCCAGTATCAAAATCCCAGGAAATAATTTTAATGTTTATGAAAAAATTAATAAATCAAATAAAAATAAAATTGAATCAGTGACACGCCCAAAAAGTAGTCTTAACAGTGGTCTGAGATGCCAAAAACGGATTTCGTTGGTGTTCTCTCACCTTTCCCTCTCCCTGGCCTCGGTCAACAGTTCGTAACAGCGATTTCTTTTGACAATATGACAGAGAAAATCGATTATAAAATTATTTGTTAGGAAAAATTTTTAAGCTCGAAGTCGAATATAATAACTGCAAAAATAAACGATCTTATTCTTTCATAAATAATTTCAAACAAGAAATCATATTACGCCTTGAGAACCCTTCATTTTAAACAAGAATCATTGACCTTACAGACGCACAAAAAATAAAAATAAACGTTATAAAGCTACATTTTTTATTCATTTTCAAAAATGAATCAAATATTATAATATTTGAAAGCCAACCCCAAACCCCAAAATCCAAACTAGAGGCAACGAGAATTTTCTCCAGAAAAATAAACAGCCTAGAATAGAATAGGTATACTCAGTATCCAACCACACATAAACCAACACCAAAAAATATTAATTGCACAAAACCAACCCATTACTCGAAGATAAATTTAAATTGTTTCACTCTTTTGTTTAGCAAAAAGGTTACTGCAAGATATTTCCATCGGGAAGATTCTTACCAACAATAGATGCAAAATCAAAAACATGTTTAGTACCATGCAACGCTAGGAAATTCATCCCACAAACGAAAAAGATACCGATATTGTATGGACAATGTCAAAAAGAAGCGATATTAGGATTTACAAGTACATGAAACGAATTTTAAAATTAACAGCGGCTACAACTACAGTTTGAACATTTCTGTAGTAAAATAATTCACTACAGAAATACTGGGAGTAACAAACGAAGATCACTTCAAATTATCAAGTCGTCAAAATTGCTGGGGATGGATGAATAATTTGGATAACGAATCATTGAACATAATCAACGATAAGATAGAATCATTTTATTACAGAGATCATGGGAAATCAAGACCTCTAAGCATTCAAATCGACGTACATCTGATTTTAATTCACAGCATATATTCGTATACGTACTTTCTAATTGACGGAAATTATTTCAGGTGATAAGCGATACCGCTTTCTCAGAAATTTATGAATCTGTAGTCGATTTGATAGCATCCGAATGTCCGGTATACGTTTATAAATTCGAATACCAAGGCGAATTAGGAACAGTGCGTAATTTAGCCACAAAAATTATGACTGAAGTAGTCAAAGGTGTGTTAATTTTCAATATAAATAAGTACACAATTTTATTCTGATACAGTTTGATAATTATTTGCAGGTACATACCATGCCGACGATTATAGTTACTGGACTAAAATGGAAGAAGAGCCAATAATGTCGGAAAGAACTAAAGAAATGGTGAACATGTTCACGAAACTTATGGTCAACTTTGCCACAACTGGGTAATTAAATATAGGTGTATCATTGAAAATGAAAAAATAATGTAAAAAATTAATTTTAAAAATACGACAGGAACCCTAACGATAATACCATGAACGTGGAATGGAAAACACACAGTCCGGAAAATCCATGTTATTTGAGTATAAGCGAATCTCCACAAATGGTTGAAGGCCGTCTTAGCAACGAACGAGCCATATTTTGGGACGAGATTAAAAAAGAATTTAAAAAAGAAGTTGAATTTGACGATAAATGAACATCAATTAATAACCAAAGTATTTGGATTCATAAGTGAACTGCTTTAAGTATGTGAATTAAATTTTAACTATATCTTCAACGTGATATTCTTCAATACCAATATTAAATTTTATAATCATTAAAAAAAAATGATCTATGAGAATTTGTAACAAAAAGAAAGGATAACACTGCGAATGCAAATAACGATCGATATGGTAAGTAATCACTTCACCGGTATGACCAATCGGCCGGTTCGCTTCGGTATTCATTATCTACTCGTAGTGCACATAAGTTAACTCGAACTGTATAATCGTGTCGCGATATTAATTGATAAATATGGTGCTGAGAAATACCTACGAAAGTATATCGAAATTTATATCGTTCTGGTATATGAGGTATTTGCTATCAACGGAACTATACATGGTCGAACCATGGGAAAGAGCTGTTATGCGTATCCTTTAGCAATTATCAAGTAAATTCAGATATGGTATAATGAAATTGAATATCCAACTGTGCGAAATTGTTCCTTAATGCCGAACCAGATATTGTGATAGTTCTGTTCATTTTGTTGTTATCGTACATCAACATGAGTGCAGTATACTATCTCAGCTACGCTGTTTCATACGTTCGAACGTTACTGTAAGGACATAAAGCAAAACTCGAAAACTCGGAATGATACCAGAAAATAATAAATCAAAGGTAAATAATACATAATTTTAATAAAGAATACCCTTCGCATTTTGCTTGAGATCATATTCCCGTAGAGTGATTATTAAGAAACGATACACACGCATACGTCGATTACATACCTAAATGAGTAATGCATGATTTATAATGATGAAAAATAAATATTCTTCGAAATTAGATAAAATCTTACCTTCAAAGTGTTACGATTCATTTTGAAGCGGTGTTTTCTATTTTGACGATATCATCTTCAGGTTGTCAGAAGTCATCACATCCGCGGTAAATCAAAGAAATAGATACATATCAAGAATTAGAATTACGAGAAAAACGGAAATATTGTTAAACATAAACATTTAAAAGTTCAACATTAAAAGTAGCGAAAACGCACTTTTCTTTACAAATCACGCGAATAAAACTGCAAGTAAAAACACGAGATCAAGAAAACTAATGCTTATGACTGTGATGAGAAAATAATTCAACGGTTCCATTTTGTGGTGCTCTTGTGTTAGTGACTTGATGTTCATGTGATGTTATTTTTGGCTTTTTGCCAAACGCGTATTATTTCCTCCCTATTCAAAAGATTCAAATTTGAAATTTTAATTAATTTTTTTATTGGACAGTTACATTTTTTCAAATTAGTATCAATTATTCTCGAATCTTAGTTGATTAAACATGATAAGAAATTAACAAATATTGTTTTTACGCTCAAGATCAAACTTACTGAAATTTGGAAAGATTTATCAACCGTTAGTGTAGCTCATCACTCTTCTTCCCTCCGTTTTCAGCGCCCTTCCGACCCCCTCCATGTTGACGAATTATTTACAAATAAACAAATGAAATGAAAATGAAAATTTCAAAAATTTTGGAGATAATTAGCTCGTGAAATTACTGTTAGCCTTGAATGAGAGATTGAAATTACGTTAAGTTATAAAACTTAAAAAATGAGACATGGCTGAGAATTATTTATTCGTGATCCACATTTAAATTTATGCAAATGAGCTCGACGAAACATTTTAACCGAGTTTAACCTTTGAACTTGACTTAGAAACTAACGGTGATAGCGTACATCAAGTGCTACAGTTCAACAATTTTGTCTTCTAGGTACGCTCAACCCCACTTTATTTCATCGTAAGTATATTATTCAAAATCTGAATACGTATGTAAGTTGAAATATGATGTGCACTCATTTTCCGCTTGAGAGAATCTTCGCATAGCTAACAGACAGATGTTCAACTTGATGAATGAGCTGGTATCTAGTAATAGCTTAAAATATTGGTTATGATTACAGATGAATATGAGCTAGCGAAACCGCAACCAGGCAGTCACCAAATTCAATTTTTATATGTAGCTAAAGCGCAGAAAATTGGAAAAATCGCAATTATACTTTTCAAAATGAATTTTTTCGCAATAAAACATTTTTTACTTATGGCATATTTAGAATATTCATTTAAGAGGTTTTACTCTCCCGATACTTCACCGTATGTTAATCTCGTGTATTTATTTTGCGATCGAAATCCACCATCATTGGCTGTAGAACATGTATTTTTGTTTTTGTAAGCTCAATTTGACTATAATTGAGAATCACTGAAAAGCGATTAAACTTTCGAATAAAACACCTGCGAAAAATATATTTCCACGCATGCATCATTATACACGTATTGAATAAGTAGCATATGACGCTGACAGTAGCTCACAACTGTGTAAATTCAACAGCTGTTGGTGGTTTAACCGATCACTAAAAAAATTTCTAGTTAGTTTTATGTGGAAATTTACGTTTTAATTTGACAAAATGTGGAGAAGAAGTTCATCTTTGTATAAATCATTCTTGCTTTTGCTCAATTTTACTTTTGTGGTAAGTATTCAGTGAATAATAGTTAATTACATGTTAGTACCTTTCATTCGTGCAAAAATCCTGTACAGAATAGCTTTTTCAAAAAATGAGAATTTATTCCGCAGAAGTGACCCTACGATACGTCGTAACTGTGAAACTCATTTACAGAATGTGATCCAATTCTGTTGAATATAGATAATGACTTCAATCAGAAATTGTTTTTCCTAGTTATACAAGTATTGAAATTTTTATTATATCCCTTTCGTGCACCCCTTAAAATAAAATTTCGATAACTCAACTAAAAATTTTAATTTAATAACACAACACGTAGGCTCACCGATAAAATACTTATCGATATTTTTCAATTTCACCAGGAATACTCGCTGCAAGTTTCAAATTGGCAATATCAGGATTTAATTTTAAATTTGATTCCAGGTGAGCAGCATATTGTTAATGTGCGCTGGTCTCATAATTAGAGGCCAATATTTCAAATACCATGAATTCCTCAATGATCATTATTTCTCACTTCCATTTATGCTAATTTGCATCAGCGGAGTTATGATACTCATCACTTTTTTCGGGTGTTGCGGAGCAATTCAAGAAAATCACTGCATGATATCTATGGTAAATATATCATTTTTCTCGTGTGAAATAATTCGAAAATCTTGCCGAAATCGCATAACCATAGTTTACTCAAGTTCGCAGTAATGTTGGGAGTTTTATTTGTGATGGAAACAACATTAGGCTTTACAGCTTATGCTTTATCGGAGAAAACATCAAATGTACTCCGTACCAGTCTCAACGATACGATGCAGTTGTATAATAAAAGCGAGGAACTCACCAAAGTTTGGGATGGTCTTCAAGTCAATGTAAGATTGCTCGAAAATATTTGTTTGTAAAAAGTTCTCGCTATGACATGTGAAACTTTACAGTTACAATGTTGTGGAATGGATTCATATCAAGATTGGTATCCTATTTTGAACGGTTCTTTACCGATGACTTGCTGTAAATCTCAAACTGGAGCAATTGGCAAAGAAATTTGCGACGAAACTGTTTCTACATTGTATCGATCTTCATGTCTGACGACTTTGGCCACCATCATAAAAAGTAATGCAACAACTCTCGGTGCGGTTGGAATTGGTATAGCAATAGCTCAGGTATTAATCCACAACTCATTTTGCCAACCGTGAAATAATTCTCTTGATATTTTTAATTCTAATGATTTCTGATTACTTACAGATTTTAGGAGTATGCTTCTCTTGTGTACTTGCCAAACGAATTAAAAACAATTACGAAACGTTCGATTAACGTATATTTATCCTGAATAATACAAACGTACATTTAAAATATCATAATAGAAAATAATAAATAATAAAAAAAATGAAACATTTTGATATAATTTCCCATTTATAATGCTTAATTTTTTCTTTTCTTATTGCACTATATTTTTAGTAAATTTTATTACATGATAGTTCGTTTTATTGAATTTCCCTTCATTTTGAGCGTAAGTAACGTGGAATAACTGTATATGTAAATGGAATAACGTATCGTTAGATATCTTAATAACAAAACAAAATTTGCGAATAAATGCATTGGAAATTAAATAACAAATGAACGCAGAGCTGTAAGACAATTAATTACTATCGTTGACGTTTTTAATCGATGACGACGTCACATAGAATAAATTCGCGTTAACAAATACATATGCGAACGACTGCCCTTGCCATCTTTACAAGGTGTATTTTCACTGGTACGAGGTCATGACACAGAGGAGATTAGTACGTACGTATTTTCATGACAATATTTACACAACATGTGAACAAAATAACAAATTTCGGAAAATTTTGAAAGTCGATTTAATCTTACAGCCTGCGGAACGATTCTAATGATTTAATCGCTTGCCTAATTTGCTCATAATACTGAGACCTTTTTCTTCGTACTCTTGTCTAGATATCCAAAAGTCATTTCTATTTTTCATAACTTCGGCTAGAACAGCACCTCCAGTGAATACCATATCTTTTCTTCTTGGTGGATCTTCGATTCTAATTTTAAATTTCTGAAAAGATTTACGTACACTTAGTTAAACGAAAGCTCATCAACGTTTGTAGCGAAACGATGATTATTTACAAACCGATAATTTAGTGGTATCGTTTTTCAGCACTCTTTCAAGGTATAATTGTTTTATTTCTCTTTCCAATCTTGATGGTAAACCAGGATACATGGTAGAGCCGCCGGATAATATAATATGCTTATATAGCTCGGATCTCATGTCAATATCAGCCTGTTGTATCGTGTTGAACACTAACTCAGCGATACCTACAAAAAAAGCTGAAATAGTATAATCTAAGTTTTGAACTAAACAGACTATTTCTTATCCATACCTTGACCTTCAACATTGATCAAGTGAGGTTGGAATAACACTTCAGCTGCCTCAAATCGTTCGCCACCAACTTTGATTACTCGACCATCTGGTAACTGTGATAAAAAAATAGAATGTTCACTTTTTTCTTGGCAAAAAATAAAATAAGTATAAAGAAAAACAGGTACCGTATAACTTTGTACTAAGACGGTCGTTTCACGAGCTAATTTCTGTTCGGTTTCGATGTTATAACCAATATAGCACAATTTCTCTTTCATAATTCTAACAGTTTCAAAATCAGCAGAATGATTGAAAGCGTAGCCACGTAACAATAATAACTGAAAAAGAAAAACGCTATTATTTCTCAGATCCGATCTACATCATAGGACAAAGTAATCACGTACTTTGATCAAATAACGGGTAATATCACGACCGGCAATATCAAGCCTACGAGTCAAATGAGGAAGAGCAAATTCTTCGTAAACTGGACAAATATGAGTAACGCCATCTCCCGAATCGACTACAACACCGCTTAGTAGGCCTTGAGCATATAATGTGAGCATAGCTTGGATAGCAATGTAAGCTCCATCAAATTTATATTTTTCGAAAATCATCTGCGAAAATAATACTCGATTAGAGAATCCTTTTGTAAGTGTAAAAATACATTATTTGAAATAACAACACGTACTTCGATCATTTTTTCTCTATTTTTGATCGGATTCATAGGTGGTTCGGTTAGAAGAATTTTAGCATTAGTTGGATCAATGTTCATTTTCGTTGGACCAAAAGTGTAATCCCAAACGTGACACATGTCATCCCAATTTCTATAAACAGAATAAATTTTTCAATAATCATACTTTGGTTGAATTTTTGCTTTTATTGTTCATACCTAACGATTCCATTTTCCATAGGATAACTAATTTCTAACATGGAACGAAGTGCGCTGGCTTCATCTCCGACCATTAAATCCTGTAAAAATACAATCAATCATAAACAATGACTCATACCTGAAAATTATACACGTCGTACTTACTGGTAACTTCTATCGGTTAGGCAAAAACAAGTAAAGGTAAGGTTAAAATCAAGCTAATAGTAAAATTTAGTAACAAAATTAGATGAAAAACAAAAGAAAAACTCGCGGTGTTAACAAAAACACACATACACACATAACTCAAACTCGTGTTATCTCACACAATACAAGATCACTCATTTAATATTCGAATACTCTTACTACAAATATCACTTACATGAATAAAGATTCCCTGTAAATAGAATAACAGGTCAATATTTTATAACAATCTATTAAATAACGAAGAATCAAGCTTACTTTTATTTCAATATCACCTATTTTATTGACGGCTCTGATTATCGGTCGGCCGACCATTGAAGGAAAAATATGAGCTGGAAAGTTTGACCCGGCATATCCGCACTTGACAAACTGTGTAAACGAGTTAAGTTTATATTACAAGTGAAATTAAACAAGGTGTTTCATTAAATTGGAAGAATTTTCGAAAATCATGGACACTTACCCCGGTACCATTATCACACACGATCACTTTTCTACCAGCGTTATCCATTTCGGTGTATAGATTTTTTCTTGCCTATCGTATCCTACTTGTAGATAATAAAACTGGTATTAACTACTGCATATTACTATTAATAAGAATCAAATTAATAAATATTATTTGATGGTAAAAAGGATGAATAATCGGATGAATTCCAGATAAAATACCCCACTTTGTAAACATACACGCATGCATTGTTTGTGATGGATTTTCTCTAGAAGAGGGAATTTTTTAATCACTAATGTTAATTTTTCATTTATATGGATCAATACGTAAGAAAATTGCAAATTTTGAGAATTAATCCATTTAATGAAACAACAATAATTCAAAAAAATTTTTACGTCAACGTATTTTTACAATAATTATTTTATTTTTTTCTTCACATCTTCATTAGTTATTCAAGAATTTTACGTTCGTAAATCACTGCACTTGTCATTACGTCATCAAGTAACGATTTGATTCGTTCAAACTTTAAAGCGAATCTTTAACGCTAACAAATACAATTCGATTCTGAAAAAAAATCATATTGCTCTAATCTTTAAATTTTTCTCTCAACATTTTTAAATCTCTGCAATTGAAATGAGTCAGCTGGGCTATTATTGACATTGTGATAACAGAGAAAGAAATCATTTTCCTAAAAGAGAGAGTTACAATAATTTGACGAGTTTAATTGTAATTGTTTTCGGTGCTACGCGTTCGATCGTACTATCAAAAAAGGTAACAGTTCGGTACAATTTCATTACATTTCAATTCGTTTGGTGAAATCGATAAAAATGTCTACGTTTTATTCGTAAAATTTAACGTTGGATGTTTGCGTAAGTACGAAGATATGCTAATTAAAACGTAATTGTAATTTAATTTACATCTGTATTTATGTTTATAACATGCCTAATTGCTGATTCGTTTATGTAGAAGTGTTTTCGTTCGTCTGGCGAGTTATGAAGAAATTGTCTAAGAAGAAAAGAAGACGTTTTTGCAACCAGCGTATTTTCATCTTAAATCATCATGACACCACCGCATAATTACCAATCTAAACAGGTTTGTTGCAGATGTATATTCTAATTTTAATAATGTCGTAGTTAACCGCATTAACATCTTTAATTATTCAGAATTGCAGTTGTGATCAGAGCAGTCTACACCTTCATCTTGAAATCGAAAACTTGAAACAACGATTATTAGAACGAGAGCGTCATATTGTTAAAATGGAAACGAATTTTTTAAAAGAAGCTGAAAAATTTCCCAATGGCGAATATGCCGCTTTAACGGAAGAATTATTGACTTGGCAAGATAAATATTCGAGGTATAAACGATTAAAATTGCAACGTGTACTATTTTGATACGTGCTAGGCACTCGTTATTGACGTGATATACTATTTTTAATACCACCTATCGAATTATTCGGTTCAGTTGTATCTGTTCATTACAACATGAATGACCTTTATTTTATGTGTTCAGACTTTTTGAAGCTCATAAACGTGTACAAAAAGTTAATCAGGGATTAGAGGATAAGTTATTGAAGATCGTCGATAAATGTGAAACGGAAAAAAATGGTATGCAGCAGGATGTTACTTTATTGACGAAAAAACTGATGGAACAGCAATCTACCATTTCTAAACTACACGATGAAAATGTAATTTATTCATGGTTCAATGATTCGTGTTGTATTTCATTTGTTCTTTTGTTTTTAATTTTTGTATCTTTTTTTTTTGCGATAGGAAAGATACAGAAACGACTTGAATATTGCCATTCAACTACTGCAGTGTAAACCTTCAAACTTTGTTCCTCAAAAATGCGATATGGTTAGTTTCATTTTTTTCACACTCGGTAGAGTTTTTTGCGCTTTTCGTCCTATTAATGAAATGTAATTTCGCAGTTACCGCCAGAACTTCAGGCTAAAGTACGTTCGTATATTGCGTCGAAGCAACGTAAATACATCGATGGAAACGGTAATGCGTCAACAAAACCAGATGTTAAAACGATAAAAGTACCTATTCCTACTTTCCCACCAACCGCCATGGTTTATTCTTTAGATTCAGGTATTTGGTTTATTTACTCCGGACACCTACTGTACATACCCATTTGATTTAATTCCAGAATAACGGTAACGTCGCGTCGTCTTAATTAACGCCTTCGATCGCTAATTGACAAACGTGCTCAACGATCGATTATGTAAACGTAATTCATTATGCGACGTGTGGTATCATTTGATTTTTTTACTTCAGATAAAGATCAGAATACTAACGATTGTGCAACTAACAAACATTCAGCACCTCCGGTCGATATCGTATCAGCAGCTATAATGGCAAAAGTGCTAAAAGAACGAGAAAAGGAACGTTTAACCGCCAAACATTGCCAATCTTGTACATGTTCGGTTGTATTGTACGACACGAAATCCAGCCAAACCGACGATATGATATTTTCTCAATCCAGTGTAAGTAATCGAGCTTCGTTAGCTGCATAGTTGTTGTCTTACCATCATCGTGTAGTTTCTTTTACGAGTAACAGCCATTCGAGTAGAACGCTTACTAAGCTCTGTTTTACCATTATTGTTCTTTTGTTGTTTTTTCTAGCACAATGTTTTTGTGGTATAAGAAAAAAAAAATACCCGTTATGGTTACAGGATAATTGTAAGGATTATAATACTCTAGCAGATTTCGACGATAAGCCGCCGGTACGAGAATTTGACAAATTAACAATGAAGAGCGAACCTCAAGATTTGATCGATTTAAACGGATATAATTCAGACGATAATTACCAGTGTTTTAAGACCATCCGTAACAAGAATACCACCAACCAGGATTCGAAAGATTTGATCTCATTTGATGGATCGACATCATCCGATGTATACAAAGGTCCTAGACATTGTTCAGTTCGTTTACAACCTGGATCTAATAATATACTGTTGGATAACGCTGCTCAGTTCTCGACTCCGGTGCTATATAAGAGAAGACACTGTAACGGAGAAGTTTCCGAACCATCGGTTCACACAGCAAAATCGAGAACACCTTCGTTATCCTCTACTTATAGCGATTGTAAACTTTCAACTGAAACAGAAATTTGAAATTTAACTTGTCGTTAGATCACCATACAAAGCCATTTGAAATATTTTGTCTGTAGCACGTTTGAAAAAAAAATTATCCCATTTTGTACGAAACTAGGTGATTTTTTTTGCTGTTCGAAATTACTTTATTATAGATTTTGGAAGCTTAGAAAAAAATTGATATGCTTTATAATTAAAAAGAAACGAAATCCGGGTTTAAAAGTGATCGAGTTTCCTTCCGATTTACTTTCATTTTAACCATATTTTGTATAGATTTCATACGTGGTTTTTTTCTCGCAGCTGTTTTGTTTTCTTAAACGTTCCCTGTGGGTTACTTTCCATTGTTTTTAAGGAACATTCGTATATGTATAATTTTTTTTTTTTTTTTGTTTTTTAATGAAATACCTATATACCTACCATTATGCCTAAAGTCAATTTTTTTACTATCTAAGGATGGCCACGTTATCGTGGAATGAGTTTTTTCCTCCGTTTTTTTTTTCCTAAAAAGAGGCGGCAATTAAGACTGCAGTTGTGTTAAGTTTTGTATGTACAATGTACGTATAGGTTTGATAAAATTATTGGTTTTAGTGTGGATTCGTAATGTCCTAAAATTGCCACAGGTATTTCTATTTAACGAATAGTGCAGTTACCCATTGTGTATTATGTTTATTGTGTGCGATACAATTATTATAATCATGTATTAACGAAGTTTTTCCTTTTTGCGATTTTTTTTTATACATATTAATAAATAATAATGTTGTTTCGTTATGTACATTTCAATTGTACGCGTATTTTATACGACTTTGTATAAGATTATGATTAAATGATTTTGTAAAAACGGATTTTTCTATGTTAATCTTAATGTAACAAAAAAAAGGAGGAGGGGTCGCTTTACCATGCGTTTTTCCTAATTAGTATTAGGCGTAAATAGGGTTCCTAAAAAGTCGAAACCTCCAAAAGGCGCATCTAGAAACCCACATACTAAATTTTAACTTGTCAAAAAATAAGAAAAAACGAGCAAAAAACCACATTTTTGCGACTGTGAGGAGGCGCAATGAAGCTGAATAGTCTAAACCCCCAATAGGCACATCTAGGGCTCCTACCAAGTCCACATACCAAATTTCAACTCCCTAGCTCAATTTGGTGGGGAGATAAGGGGAACAGCTTTTTTCAAGGTCAAAAAGGGAAAAATCCCTCATATCCCTCTCCTAATTGACCCAGGAGGTTGATTTTATGATATGTTATTTAATTTTGGGTCCTCTATTGATTGACTCAAATAGAAATAATTCTTTGTTTTTTGGCCCCAAGCACCCCCTCCCTCCAATTTTGGCACATCTGAATTTTTATCTGAGGTCATTCCCACTCTTATGTATCTAATATGTCATCAAACTGAGTCGATTGACCAAATCAGAGCGATTTTGGTCCGTATCGAGAAGGGTAAATGATTATAGTATTTGGAAAAAAAAACAGACCAAAAACCCACATTTTAGGGGCTGTGAGAGGGTGATATGAAGCTGAAAAGTCGAAACCACCAAAAAGCTATCTAAGATCTCTACTAAATGTACATACTAAATTTCAATTTCTTAGGTAAATTTGGTGGGGAGATAGGAGAGGAACAGCTCTTTTTCAAGGTCAAACCCTCATATCTTCCGTTCTAATTAACCTAGGAGTTTGATTTTTGAATATGTAATACAGCTTTAGTTTTTCTATCAATTGGCTCAACATTTAATGCTATTATAAAGATTTTTTTCCTCTCAGCACCTCCTCCCTCAAATTTTGGCATAACTGAATTTTATCCCAAGGTCATCCCCACTCATAGGTATCTAATCTGCCGCTAAACTGAGCCGATAGACCGAATTGGAATGATTTTAGTCCGTATCAAGCAGAGTAAATAATTTTAGTCTTCGGTAAAAAAAAAGAAATAAATATCTGACATGGCCAAAAATAGTCGTAATGGTCTTCTATGACCCCAAAACGGATTTTGTTGGTAAGCCACCTCCTTATCCGCCGCAGGTCGATGGACTGTAATAGCCTGGTTTTCATTGGCCACTTGGCATAGAAAATCATGCTGATAAGGTTCAGAAAATGTAGGCCATTAAATTACTTTGGCGAAGTTGACTGCTACTTTTTCAAAACTCACATTCATGTGCAGAACCTAGGATTAATATTGATATTCGAATAATCAGATGAAAATACATCAGATACAGACGTTTATACGAAATAGGTCCTCATTTATTTGAAAATGCCACATAGCAACAATGAACTTCTCTTAATGAAAACTGTCGTATTAGATACCTTGTATAACACAATTTAAAATGGCGAATATCTGCATAAAGCTTTGGATCAAGATTGTGGCGAAAAATGTATTTGAACAGGCGTATCGTAAATTCAAAGACAAAATGATCATCTTCCGTCGTTATTTGTCAAAACAGTGCATTTTAAGAGTTCTAAAATTCTGCCAATACCAACGAATAGAAACTTCGAATGGATGTTAAAATTGCATTTTCAGTGTTGAGTTCGATGTTGTTTTCGAATATCCCTATTTTCAATGATATTATTTAAATTGTATATAATTTATTTTTGCGAACATTCTAGAAATTATTTAATTTGTTGAATCTACTTCTGTCAGTCATAGCCATTTATGAAGTTATCAAGCTATAAAAAAAAGGTCGAAAATAAATCACCTTATAGCCATGGTTAAAATCATAAAAATTATCCCTTTAGTAACATTTTTTCCATTCTTTATGACGAGTAAGTAGGTAACACTGCCTGCCATTGAATTTCCATTAGTTCACCCTGAAACAGAAGCATCATCCCTGGGCTTATATTGCTGGTAAAATGCGAATTTTCGGGAATGCCAACGCCTTACCATACGTAGATATGTGACTTATACGGTATATGTAGTAAAAGTCGCCTTCAGAATAGATGCATGCAGCACATACTACACCCTCATTTCAAAGTTAAACGACCAAGTGGCCGAGAAAATCGTATTTTTCATTAGGAGAATAGAAAACGTTAGCAGATTTTCGAAACGAGTTTTCAAGGTAGTTCAGTAATCGAGGTCTACCTCGGCGAGTGTACCGGTGTACAGTGTACGCAACCAGCAACTGGTCACCTGGACGATGCAACTGATACAAGAGATCTTCTAATATCATATATTCTCCTAATGGAAATGCGATTTTTTAGCATTTCAAATGACTAAAATGACCATTCTCGATGTTAGATAAGTTGCCTATATTGCAAAATAAAGGCATTTTATGTAATTTTACGCCATAAATTCCGTTTTTAGGTGTTTTTTTCTTTTTTAATGGCGTTTTGCGAATATTTTCGCATGTTTTAAAAATAAAAACGTAACGAGCACGTATCAAATGAATTATTTATTATCGAATGATTTCTTTTATAATGAAATACAATGCGGGTTTAATAAAAATAAAGCCATACAGATGAAAAATTATCAATCTTAATGTTAGCTTAATGTATAAAAATGGTGAATAGGTTACAAATAAAAATGAAAAAAAATTATTTATTGAGCGATTAATGGACTTTAATGGAAGATGTAACATTCAATCACTTCCAATTGACCATAAGTTTCATAAATACACAAATAACAACGTATATACACGAATTTAAAAAATAAGGCGCCAAAAACTTGCATATTACATTGTAAAAAATAAAATAACGATTAATACTGATTCTAATACAGTCGACATTTTTGAAATGGCTGCGTGAGAGAAAAATGGGTAAAAAAAATCTGTAGGAAGTTTGATTTCGTAAGTAGGTGGTTCGGCGAAAATTCTCAAAGGTGGATTGGTTACATCGTAGAAATTTACGGAAAAAGATATCTTAATTTTGTTGTATTTTAGAATATTTCCGTAGAATGATTTTCCAGTCAGTTTAATTCCCATTATGACTTGCTGAGGATTATCGTATTCGCCGACGATCGAATGCAGTATAACAATCTTTACTGATGTTACTAATCCGTGGCATGTTTCGTTAATAATATTCGATGGTAAATCGATCAGAATTGGAGCCCATTTTTTCTTATCGCTGGTATCAGGATTACCTGATGTGGAAACGTAGACGTTCGTTGGGTTTATGCTGGAACCGTATATTATATCGAAAATCTGTTTCAAATAAAAAAAGTTATGAATACAACGGGAGTATTATTAAATAAATAAAAAAGTAGTAGTAATGAAAAAAATGATTATTTAAAGGAATTTTTCCTTCATCTAAAATTGTTTTAGTTGATATACTTCGAATGGTGAAATCCTCTTACCTCACTTTGAAGCCCTTCACAGTTTTCTAAATTTTTCAGTTCTGGTATCATTAAAAAACAATGAGTGTAAAGATTCTCTTGGAATTTGATATTTTCTCTATGTAATTTCAAGCACGATCCGTCACTTCTGGTACGAAACGTTGTTAACCAGTCGTAACGATTATAACTCATCTTAATACTTTCAGTAGTCTTATTATCCCTTGAAGTTTGAAATATTTTATAACCAGTAATGATTGGTTTCTCCACTACATATCCTGGATATCCACTAAGCTGAAATGAGTTGCTCTGACCAACCCAATGGAAGGTTACTTTAAAGTTCAACGCTCGTAGAAGATTTTCCTTCAGAACGATATCGTCAACTTGAAGGTATAAGGAAACAGAAGTTATGCCTTCGGTACCGTTGTGATGAATGCCATAATGAACCGAAGTAACAGCTCGGTGACAAGTGTTGCTCGTAGAAGAATAAGAAGTTAGTTTGGTCGTTGAGTTGATTTTTAAGCACGTAATAAGATCGTCGGATTCGCAAATGAATGAAGTCACGTTAATACAGTTCTGTGAGCAGTTCTGCAAACAAAAGAGAAATTAATATTATCTAAATCATTACACACAATTGTTGAAAATTTGCGTTTCATTTAATATAGGTAGGTAGGTAGGCACTAACAGAAGTTATGTTCATTAAGACAGGATTCGATACGAAAGAGATATTCTTGAAATAATTTGCTCCGTTGAAAACCGAAGAAATACCAAGACATTCGATGGCTGATACATTTGTTACACGATGCGTGCAAGTTTCTTCGAATTCTTCGAGGAATTTCATTATACCTTTATTTGAACAATCTCGGGACATAATTGTAGATTTGGGAAGTTCTGTGAATAAAAATAATGCAAATATTGTTAAATAACAGCAAACACAGAGTAGATGAGCGATGAGTGAAGAATAAAGATACTGACGAAAAAATTGAACATTTGATTTTCCATCATGAATCCAAATTGGTGACGAGATTTCGTACTGTTCGAAATTTAGGACGATCTGCGGTTCTTCAGGCGGTACACTGGGGAAAGGCCAACCGAAAACTTCTCTGTTTCTGAGTAATTTATCTACATTTGAGGTTTCCTCGGCGATCTGCGAAGTTTTTTTTATTTCGTACACAACACAAACAAACGAGATGGTAATAAAAATGAAAAAACTTACTTGATGATGGGGATAAAAATGTCTACTATACAGATTATCTTTAACCACACATAACAAAGGTGAATTTAATATTTTAGTAGGGCAATATTCATCTACTTCGGTATTCTTTACTCCGAAACAGCTCTTGAAAACGTCTCTATTCACATGTAAACAATCCCGATCGCAGCAACAATTCATATCACAACTACCCCTCTATAAAATAAAATAAAAAACAACCAATACTACTGATTAAATTATAGCCAGAATTTGGAAATTAGGCACCACTAAAATATGTCTCAAATATACCGTTAAATCGCATTCGCAATATTCGTTGTAATTAATCTGAAACTTCGTATTGGTTGATTTATGTTCGGTATTTACTAAGGATTGATTATTTTGCGGATTATTCGAATCTGAGGTATTGCTAGGAGATGTATTATTCAGATGAAAAATATTTATGATGGTATCGTTGATGGTACCCGCTTCGGTAACATTGTATTTCCATTTATCCGTTAAATTAACCTTATCTGTAGTAGTTTCCGTTGCGGTTGTCGTATTACATGAGCTGTCTACATCGCAAACTTCGTTGCTTTCAGTACTAGTGATAATTTTTTCATCGGAATGCACCCATGTGAAATGTAAAAAGAAGTAAAATATGATAACCAACATCGTCTCGGTAAGTAATTTACGTTTCGACGCCATATTTTGCGAAATTACGCAATATTATGCCCAGCTCTAAATGAACTGTTCCCATCGCTTCCGTTTGCAACCTGTATCGGTCGTTACCGGAATATATTAAATCTAACGAACGCAGCTGAACGCCTCCACCTAAAAAATGTCTACGAAATTCTTCGTGTACGGTTCCTATAAAAAAACATATACATTTAAGACGAAAACGAGTAAAAACTGCTTAAACTAAATGCGCAAATTTTGCATTATTACCGATAGGTCGCCATGTATGGCAATCGATTTTATGAGTACCAGGAGTAGTAGGAATATGACAAAAACCGTAACCGTAAATTTGACTTCGTCCGTATTTATCGTAATAATAAACTTGAACGTGAATTTTTGGCCAGCCTAAGATTGCAGCAAAAAATTATTAAATAATTATATCATACTGTTCATAACAGATACCTAGTTTGAATATTTACGTTGCACCTTGAGGTCCTTTAGTGGCGTAATGAACATCTATTGGATGACACCACCATGTAATACTACCATAAGTCGGATCATCAATTTGAGTTTGGCCTTCTTTCACCCCGGAAATCAACTTCCAACCGCCTCCTATGGTGACAAAATAGTAACCGAATTTAAACGTAACGGTTATTTTTTCACGACTGCAATTATGATTAGAATCACTCACCAGCGTGTAAACTCCACTTGCAAAATAAACTTTTATTTGGAAAATTACTAGCACCCAAGATTTGTCCAATAATATAAACTTCAGCCATTGATAAAATGAAATATTACTCTCGAAATTGTTTTTATTTATATCGGTTGTCATGGTGAGGAAGCGTTCGATGCGATTCCAGCAATCCTATTATAACAAAGCCTTGATCCCGGAAATTCTCTAGCCTATGAAAATGTAAACAAATGACGATTATTTAAAGATTCATAATAAACCTATCATTTATTGAGTAAATTATTCAAGTGGACAGTTTACCCTACCAAAATGTAATGGTACTAATAATAATGTGAAATTAAAAATTGAAGTTTTATTTTCCAGAAGTAAAAGTGAAGCGAGCTTATGACGACGACATTAAGTATTATCAATCAAAAAATCATTTACCTCACAAAATTCAACAGTGAAAATATTCTCTCATTTTACATATTTAACCAAGAAAAAAAATAGTATAAAAGTAAAATTAAAAAAAAAAACAAAACAAAAATGGAAAATCACCTGAAGTAAGTAGGTTTAGTACCTATCGTAAATCAGTTTTGTCAATAGTGAAACATGAAATGGCACGTCCAAGACATCATACGAATTAATTTAAAATTAAAACTGGTTGCTTCTGCATTTCAATTTAATTTCATGAAATTTTTCAACTATATGATATAGATTAAAATTTAAAAGAAACATTTTACTACCTTACTACTAGTCTCGTGATAAAATTTGCAAAATTATACAAGAAATAGTAAATACAAAATGGACAACACTTATCGGTTGTTTTCATGATTTTTGATATCAAAATTTCGAGAAAATTGATAAATTATCGTTTTTCAAGTTATAATTGATTGTTTTAAAGAAACAATTTTCAATTATCGTTATAAATTAATTTTAAAAGTCACAAAGTACGAACACAATTGAGAATATGAATTCGTAGAACAAGTTCGATCGTTGGTAGGCATTGTAACTTCACCATCGAAACAGAAACACTTTCAGGATACAATGGACGAAGACGATCAACATAGATTATGGATCGGAAATTTAGATGAAAAGATAACCGAGTGAGTATGCGAAGTATAATTACGTTTTGTTTTTAAATCGCCGTTATACAGATATCTATATTTTTTTAATTCTCAACAACATACGAATACGCACTATAGTATCCAGCTGCTGCGTTTTGCTTTATCATTTTTCTGAATTAATTGCATAACAATTTATGTTCTTTTTATGGGTACCAACTTTTAAAACTGCTGCAAAAATACGGCGCCATAGAGAAATTTGATCTACTATACCATCGGAATGGACCACTGGCAGGAAAATCACGAGGATATGGTTTCGTCTCGTTTAAGAACAGAGAGAATGCTGAGAGAGCGATGAATGAATTAAATGGTCGTTTCATGATATCGAAAAATATTGTAATTAAATGGGCACAGGCTGTGAAGACGGTAATTTCAAGTGAATCAACTATTCCTGTTGTATCAATTTCCAATACTAGTGTTATGATTACCTAATTTGATTTTATCAGGAAGAAGATGAGAACGCTAAGTTGAAACCACTTCTACAACTACCAGTATTAACCGGACCGAAAGAGCAATCTGCTCCGCAAAAGTACATTTCACATTATAGGTTTTGTTTGAACGATTACCGAATGAATATTTTATTTTATTTAATAAATGTGTATTGTTCTAGCCAAAATTTGAAGATCCGTGCCATTGAAAAAAAGCTTAAAATGATGGAACAAAAATCAGATTTAGAAGAGTTTCTATTCGAACCGGCCATTAAAAAACCTAAAGTACTCAAATACAACCCAGATACGTCTAATTCATGTATGAAAAAATAGTCAAGTTTTTTTATACTAATTTTTAACTGTGCAATGTTCCTTTTGTATATAGATTAATGAATGAAATTATTTCGAAGTAAGAAAATATCAGTAATTTTATGAGGTTCAATTTTATCCATGTATCTTTTTTTTTGATTTTTTTAAAATGATTGTTATACGAAGTATGAAATATATTTTTTCGTATTTTTTCTAGAGATAATTTTTTTTTGTTTCAATCAAATAATTTAGGTAGGAATTACGCATAGGTCAGTGAGTTTTACAAGAAATTATTTGAGAGCAGTGGCAAAGCTACCTGAAGACATGAAATTAATGAATGTTTATAACTCAAATGTTCATATTGTTTGAATTTAAACTCAATTCTGAACTTAAAAGTAGTACAAAATTTCTTACTTTTTTGCTCCGCTTGCAATTCTGTTCGTAAATCGCATCTTGATCTTTATTCTTAACATTGAATATCTTGCTAATTGTTATAAAACCTTGTGAGTTTCGCACTGCTGTAAGCTGAAGCTAATGAAAAGCAAAATGGTTGAGAAACGCAAAAATTAGAGGAAAGAAACATAGAAAATAGGGTTTAGAAGAAAACGATAATTTGCAAATATTGAAAATTCAAAATACATGTACGAGAAGAGATGGAAGAACGAGTAAATTTTGGGTTCCGTTTTTGTTCTTGTTCTCGCGAATCAAAATTTTTGTTCCCATTCAAAATTAATTACAAAGTTTGTTTTCATTTTGTTGTTCTACTTCATAGTTCTTGAAATATTGTTCTCGATTTTTGTTCTGGTTCTGTACTTGGTTTTGTTTGGTTTTCTGTTCTCGTTCTTGTTGGTTTTTACTTTTCGACTCGACTCCTCCAAATTTTTGAAAATGTAAGTAAAAGTCGTCAAATCATTGAAAAAATTAATAAAAACGAGACTAAGACCTTGAAAAAAATCACTAAAATACGCTTAAATTATAACAAATCGATAAAATATTTGCTAAAATTCAAAAAAAAGAAAAAATGAAAAAAAAAACTGAAAATAACAGTTCTTGTTCTTGTTTTTGCAATTTCAAATGAATTTTCAAACTTGTTTCTTGTTCTTAAAAAATGGCAAAATTGCTTTGATTGTTCTCGTTTTTTTTCTCTTTCATCAATATTACTCAACTTTGTTGTTTTTTTTCGTTCTTATTCCCTAAAATCGCATTGTTCTTTACTTTTTCGGTTCTCGGTTTTTCATTGTTTTTCCATCCCTGAGCAGTGAGCAATGAGCACGAGAAAAAAATGAAAAAAAATATCCATACGTACGTAATGACGTAAGTATGACGTCAGATTGACTTCACGAAATAATGCTGGCCAACTTGTGTTATTTTGAAACTGCAAGCAAAAAAAATTTTTCAAGTTTTTATCGTTTTTATCCTCATTGAAAAATTCAATGAAAACAGAAGCTAATTTTAATGAAATTTTAAACACATTTATGATATAATAATATTTTAAAATGCCGTTCAAAGTCGGCAATAACGCTATTATTCGTACTAAACACTACTTGGATGCCGGCAAGATATATTTGAACGAAAAAATTAAAGTTTTTTGTGCTCATGTCAACTCGTACGGTGACCGACATGAAGGATTAAAGTAAGTATATCTGACGGTTTTACGTTGAAATAATATTATAATAAACGCAACGTTTATTTTCAGCGATTTCATAATATGGCATTTCCCTCAAATTCAATATAAAAATCCTAACGTTCACTGTATCGTTTTGAAGAACATGACTCCAACTCCATTCATTAGGTGTTTTTTAGGTTCGTATTTGAATAAGTGTAAACGAAAGACTTATTTGTAATAATTAAAAGGACGGAATAATTACAGAAAATGGCGATGACGTTATCGTAGACACGGATCATAAAGATAAACGAGAAATTCTAAATCATGTGATAAATGTACTGGGAAAACCACCGTAAGTTAAAAATTTATTTCCATTGTATCGTAATTTTTTTTACACTATCTACGTTCCTTGACTGAATCTTTCACTTATAGAAAAGTCTTGCAAGCAGAACTACTTGCTCAGGAGAAAAAAGAAAATCCAGCCAATTTCGGATACCTTTGTAGTAAGCATTGTATGTGTCAAATATTAGGCCAAGTTCCATGTCCGGCGATAGTACCAGTGCCTCAAACATGGAGGGGTAAATGGCGTTACCAAAACAGGCAATCGTAAATTTCCATTTAATCACAAAGAGTGTATTGTAACGTTACGGTAGATGTAAGGCTAATGAAAAAAAAAAAAAATTAATAACAATATTCAATATCCATCGATAATTCATTTTGATTACGAATCCTTCGAAGCTACATCACCTCGAGTGTTGCGCAGCCAGTTAGCACGCGTCGAAAGTGAAATTTGACGTACGCTGTCATTAAGTTTGAAATTTATAATGAAATGTTCGTGAAGCTAGAGCCAGATTTAGATCGAGTACAAACGACAATTGATTTCCTTTTACAAGATCGCATCGTAAGATATTTACATTTTTTTTTTTTCATCTTGTCTCCCGAGGGAATAATTCAAATGCGCGAGATTTTATCGCCATTCGACCGGTTCACAAGCCGTGTATCGGTTACTTTCGATGATTTATGAAAACTTAATTTCATTTTCGTTTCGGTAGCCAAGAAATTTTAATGGTATAACAACAAATACCGAATACGTACCGTACGTATTACTTGTACCTATCAACCCCCTGAAAACTATAAAATTCATATTTCAAAGGCTCATTACGGCGAGCTTGATACGTAGCTAAGAAAGGGAAAAAAAACGAAAGTACCCGTCTCCGATAACGCCACCAGCGACTAGTGAAAGGTGCTTCGAAGCTATTGTAAGGTGATCTTCACGGGGTGTCTGGCGCCCCCCTATTGATTACTAAAATATAAACTCGATTAAGTTTCTACAAGCGTTACATGACCGTAGGCCGTATTATTTTTAGTAGTCTATGCTGGAAAATATGAAAGCGTGCCGACCGTCTGAAAACCAATGGTGTTAATTAATGTTTATCAGCTGGCCTCTGTGTTTAATATTTGATCGAGAGGGTGTTATCGATTTTCCTCGACCGACGTACCAATAAATCAACATCGACTCGAGGGTAGGTAGACATTTTAACTAATCATCCACATTAGATGTTAATATTTCCTAAGTAAAAGTTTTTGTTTTACACGAAATAGAAAAATAAAATAAATTCTAACAACGTTCACTTTTATACTAGGAATTTTTCCTTATGCTAAATTGTTTTTTATTGCGTCCCGCGTCGTACGTCATTTTTATATTACCATAGGTAAGTATCGTCCGGTATAAATTACACCTCCGACTTGAGCATACTATTATCACGCTTCAAGCAAAAATTCAACTTCTGTTCAGTACCATATATCTAAGTACCTAATCAGATTACAAAAAAAAAAAAAAAAATACTATCGACGAGAAAGTAGGGTGGGGAAGGACTCCACTCAACCGTACCTATTAATTTGTACACCTCTACAAGACGTACCTTTATAGGTACCTGAACGGACAATAAAATGTACTGTAAAATATTTTTACGACTGGTTGTAAAAATTTGATTTATAAACACCACCAAATCTGAAATTCAACCTATTCCTAGAGATACTTTTCCACAATGAAAAATAAACTTATATGTACTTTTTTTTTCATATTTAACTTACCTAGCGTAGGTAGGTAAGTTACAAGGAAGAAATTGAAGTTAATGTTCTCGTATATGTGGTTGATTTGCTGTGTATTGTAAAATATATTATTGTCCGGTTCAATAAACGATGGTTGGCGGAGGGCCTTGAACTTTGAGGTAATTATAACGAGTAGGTACATAGGACGATTTTATTGAGCTCGGCGAATGGTTAACGAATATCAGAATAATTCTGTATTTAATAAAATTTTTGAAAGAAAAAAAAATAAATTAGTAACTGAACTACTGAAGCTCAAAAGAAATGTTGAAGTCACTGTTTTATTGCAATATAACCAACGACACTAACTATTTGTAAATATTCAAGTACAGAGAGGTGAGGTAGTACCATTTTTTTTTTGCAAATCAACATCCTCTATTTTATATTGATAACTTTAACAAATGCGAGAACATTTCCAAAATATTTTAATAATAAACGTTACTTCGTTATAATTTTATTAAACCCTACAAATTCTTCAAGTTTTCCCAACTTATCATTTATAATATTTCTGTTTCTCATATTATTACGCATAATTTTGATAATTTTCAAGCAATAAGTAAAAATTTACTTCACATACCTGCACGAATATTTTCAAAGAAAACAATACCCTTCTCAGGCAGAAACTAGCAATCAACGTAGCAACAATTTGGAAGACTGCATTTCCTTGTTGCATTCCTTCATTTATAAATATAGAGCATTGGTATAATAATACTAATGGATCCGGCGGATTTATGTATTTGCAACAAAATACATTAAAATAAGTAGGTAGATAGGTAGGTAGATAAATAATCAAACATATTTAAATGGGAGGTGTTTTCAAAATTTATTTTTCAAATTGAAAAAAAAGCTTTGCGTCGCAATGCTTTAGGAGTCAGGTTTTCCTGTTGTCCAAGTTCCTAATTCGTCGTACAGATTTTGAATACATCATATCGATATTTTAGAGTGGTACACTTTTTGGTTCCTGCATTTCCTCCGGCGATGATAAATTGCTACAGCTTGAATATAAATTTGGAAAGAAGCGTAGGTACACTTTTAAATAGATAGCCGACCTTTAATTTCTTTTGGGACTTGTAATGGGATGGGTTAGGGATGACGAGTCGAGACCTCAAAAAGGCACACCCTAGGCTCTGCTGTCTACCTACCAAGTTTCAACCCTCAAGGTGAATCAGTATGACTAGTACAGGCGAGCAGTTGTTGAAATATTCGTAAAATGGTCCAAATGGACCGCGATTTCTTGGGCTGTAATCGACGTAAATAGTTCATTTTTGGATACGTTGTAGCTCTATCGATTTCCTATCGATTGACAGTGAAACTTTTTCACTTTTCCATTTTTCATCCCCTCTTACTACCATCCCCAAAAATGGACCTCCCTCAATTTGGACTATGGACCGTTCAAACTTTAATAGAAAAATACTGTCGACAAGTTTTGGCAAAATTTCTAATTTCAGTAATTTTGGCCAGTATGGGGCGGAGTAAACAATTTTTTCGCTCAGGATCGAAAAAATGTAAGTTCTGATATTTTTCACGTTATAGGTATAAATTTAACTCTTATGTTTACTGTTTCTCAACAAATAATTTTCGTCACACCTACTGAACATTTCAACTGAAAATTATAAAATCAACCAAGGGCAAAGTTTACTGTTCACAGGTAAACCGGTGACGGTTCAACTGTGGAATGCGCTACTAAACATCTGCCATTTTTCTCAAAATTTAAACTTAAAATCTTGAAATAAATGCACGACATTTCAACTCAAAATCATAAGCTCAATTAGGAGACGCGGTCGACGGTAGACGGAGCAAAATCAACTATTCTAATTTTCTTCAACATTTAAACAAAAATCATAAAATAAATCCACCGATGTCGCATCTATAATTTTCCTCAACATTTCAACTTGAAATCATAAAATCAATCCAGAGTCAGTCAGGGTCAATTGTTGGCGGGTCAACGGATCATGACATTTCAAGTCACAATCAGAAAATCAATTAAAGGTCAAGGTCCACTGTTTTGATGAATCAACTTCCAACATTTCTACTGAAAGTCATAAAATCAATCCTTCATGAAATACTTCGAACTCTTGGCATGCCAAGAGTAAACATAGGAAGAATGTAACCTTTGATAATTCAAATGTAATTGGTACAATTTTTTTCATTTTTTTATTATATTTAATACTTGTCAGTTGGTAATATTCCGTAGCATTTCAACTTAAAATCATAAAATCAACCGAGGTCAAGGTCAACCAATTTTTTTCAACAATTCGACTTGAAATTTTAAAATCAAGTCAGGGTCAAGCTCAACTGTTGACCGGTCAATGAATGACGACCTGTCAACACAAAATCATAAAATCAATTCAAGGTCAGGTCCACTGTTGACAGGTCGACTTCAAACATCTCTAATTTTCCTCAAAATTTCAACTTGAAATCATAAAATCAATTCTATTAAAATAAGTCCACTGATGTTACATCTCTAATTTTTCTCAACATTTCAATTGAAATCAATTCATAAAATAAATCGACTGATATCATTCCACATCATAAAAATCTGTCCACTTATGTTGGTCCTGTGATGTCGTCACACTGTTGACAGTCCACTAATAACATCTCTAATTTTCCTCAACATTTCAACTTGAAATCATAAAATTGGTCCTTCATAAAATAAGTCCACTGATGCCTAATCTCTAATTTTTCTCAACATTTCAACTTGAAATCATGAAATCAATGTTTCATAAAATAAGTCCACTGATGTCATTTCGGGCCATAAAATATGTCCACTTAGGTCGGTCCAATAATGCCGTCACCCTGCTGAAGGTCTACTAATAACTTTTCTAATTTTCCTCAACATTTCAACTTGAAATCTTAAAATCAATCCTTCACAAAATATAAAATAAGTCCACAGATGTCATTTCAGGCCATAAAAATCTGTCCACTTATGTCAGTCCAATGATGACGTCACAGTGTTGACAGTCCACTAATAACATCTCTAATTTTCCTCAACATTTTAACTGAAATCAATTCATAAAATAAGTCCACTGATATCATCCCACACCATAAAAATCTGTCCACTTATGTTGGTTCAGTGATGTCGTCACACTGTTGATGGTCCACTAATAACATCTTTAATTTTCCTCGACATTTCAACTTGAAATCATAAAATAAGTCCACTGATGCCTAATCTCTAATTTTTCTCAACATTTCAACTTGATATCATGAAATCAATGTTTCATAAAATAAGTCCACAGCTGTCATTTCGGGCCATAAAATTCCGTCCACTTATGTTGGTTCAGTGATGTCGTCACACTGTTGACGGTCCACTAATAACATCTCTAATTTTCCTCAATATTTCAAGTTGAAATCATAAAATTGGTCCTTCATAAAATAAGTCCACTGATGCCTAATCTCTAATTTTTCTCAACATTTCAACTA
>FIZR01012057.1:0-18967 GCA_900060175.1 Ferrisia virgata
ATATTTCAATGAATTGTCCTGGTGTCCCGGACCTGCCCTTTAGAATAGAAACGTCCTCTCGGATTAATGATTTCTATAAGAAAAAAGGTTAAAACTGACTAAAATAAAAGATGACAAATTCTACTGTATAGCTACCTTGGTAAAAAATAATGTGTTATTGATTGGTGATTTATGTCTGAGAAAAGGGTTAAAATAGGTGAATATTTAATTTTAAAAATTATTTTATTAGCTGAACGCTTATGAGCCTTATAAAATAGTAGGAAAAAAGTGGGAGAAACTATGAAAAATAGTGCTTTTTGATGGATAAATAAGGGATATTTCTACTTGGAAATTTATGAATTGTGATTTTAGTAGTGAATTAAGGGTATATTGAGCATATTTAAAAAAATTGTCTTGTTGTCCTTGACCTGCCCTAGTACTACTGTTACGTTTGACGTATTTTTATAAGTTATTTAATAAGAATATTTCTCTCGTTATTTTTTTGATGGGAAGCAACGCAATACAAATATCGCTACTTGGCGTAAATGCATTATTTAGAAAGGTAAACTGTCATTACTTTGATTACCTACGATTTGTATTTCAATCATTTACCTGCATCATAAATTGAAAGCATTCCAGTCTTGAAATTGTCACTAAAAGGAACAGCCGGGTCAGAAGTTTAACTAACGTCTGAAAACGTTCGAAGCTTTTTAATCTGCGAATTTTGTTCGGGAAATTTTTCAATGGAAGTAGGTAATAGGGAAGGGAAATGGTTTAAAAAAGTGCATTTTAAGCTGAATTTCGTTTCAACATAATGTGGATGAAGATTGAGCGAGTACACGACGGAACACGTGGAACTGTTTCAAAAATCGACATTCGTCGACTCTTACACACTTAATTAGATATTTGTAATTAAGTATCTAGACACCTAATAATATTTTTTTAAAAGTTTTTACCGCGAATTTTTATTTTATTTTTTTTTATTCTTAAGCTGAGTGGATGGGTTGGAGAAATTTCGATCTGATAGGTACTAGGTAGTGGTAGATTAATCACCGGCTCACAAGCGATCAAGTGAAAATGTTTCCTGTTTAAGGCCGTTTCGTGAAGGACAGTAATTTGGATAGACAGGGATGCGTGTGCAAAATATTAATTAGTTAAACGGACCATACAGAGAGATATCTCAACTGATCGAGCAACAGAACATGGCTATGACTATGGCTATGGCTATGGCTATGGCTTTTTGTTTACAAGTAACGAAGGTGGACTTTCCTTCATGCTACGGATATGTGTAAGTACATCTATACATCTGTCCATCTTCATGGAGGGTGGTGTCGTATCGACCAATGGGGCAAGTGGCGTGCACCAGGCCCAGCCGGACCGTGATTACGGTTCTTAAACGAAGTGAAACTAGTAAATGAATAGTGAACTATTGAAAAATGAGCGTTTCTTGCCATTTAGAGAATTAGAGAGTAGCATTCGTACGCAGCTTCCAGCACGCATGCAACGGGGTCGTCGTTGTCGTCACGTTTCTCGAACGAAACCGCGTACAAATGCACGCGCTCGAATGATTATACCTGAAGATATGTACATTGGCGTAAACGTACTTATGTGTACGTGCAGATGCGTACGGTATAGGCGCGGACCCGGCAGTATTGGTACGTAAATGGCAGTGCGAACGCGAATAGCGTACCTGCTCACTCGCATACCTGCATACGCGCATAGAGCTATATATTACCTAAAATACATCGTAGACATCGACGTATACTCGTATGTACTTGTGAGGCGATGCACGCATAGCGCATAGGCATAGCAATATACGTATAATGTACATATGTGTACGCTGCTAGGCTATGCCATATGCCCATTCCTTGCTATGCCACGGTCACGGCCACGGCCACGGCCACGTCCACGGCAACAGCTTCAACTGTACATGATGGAAGAAGAGGCTAGATAAGCGAGTATACGCGACCGCGACCGCGACCTTTGCCCTTTGACAGAGCCAAGACCGCTTTTAATTTAAATTTGCATTTTAATAATAATTTCTCTTTTTTTTTTAAACTCTCGTCGTGTAGTTCGCGGTAGCGTTTACCTATACAATGCAATGCGGATATTTCCCTTCAACTCCTCCTCCTCCTCCACTTCACTCCTACATCTCGTATACTGTACATCGTTGTATTTTTCATCCGCAGATACGTACGTAGATAGTGAAATAGGTAGGTAGGTAGGTAGGTTAGGTTGGTGGTATTAGTTGGGCGCTGCCCAAGTGCTAAGTAGGCGAACAGAAAGTCACAGTGCTTCGATCCCTTCTTTCCGTGGTTGAAAGACGCGGCGCGGCGTACCTTTATCGTACTGTCCGAGCTGACCCGTTGATTGTTGGAAAACGAGCGTCCGCGTCGCATTTATTCGCGATAAAATGTCGATTTCTAAATTAGATATATTCGCGGGGCGCCGCACAGCGTATCTTGCAGCGAGTAACCACTACGTACTGGATGCACTGTACGACTGAACATCGCCCTCGCGTCGCCTTTTATTTCGTTTTGTTTTTATTTTATTTTATTTCGCGCGTCGCGTTTGCAGTCGCGAGTCGCAAGTTCACGGTCGACTTTTTTCACTTAGTCTAGTGCCTGTGCGCGTACATATTACGTTGGTTGTTCTTTCCAACTCCGTTGATCGCGATGTCGTATTTCATAATTTATTCAATTTCAATGAATGGACACGGCTAACGCAATTTTTACTACTGTACCGCTCCGCACTGCCACGGTAGCGGCAAAAATTTTGTCAACCAGCCGACGCCTTTGCCATCCAACAGGCATACGTTTGTGCCGCCGCCGCCGACGACGACGACGACGACGCCGCCTGTCACCTGTCACTAGCTGCTCATCATGTACACGTCCACGTCCATTTCGGTTGCTAATTATTTCATTTCAAACACGCACGTACGTACAATCCGCATATTGATACCCATATCACAATTGTTGTAGGATATGTAGGTAGGTAGGTAGGTAGGTAGGTGGATAGATATCTGTACCAATTCGTACTCGTATGCCCAAGAGACAGAAAATTTCTCACCCTGATTATTCATTTGTCAGGCAGCACAGTAATTTTTCCAAAATAATAACCTTAACGCGCTAGACTAGCAAACTTGACGAATACAATGGTCTTAAACTGGTCCCACCACCCACATTCTTGCAGCTCCGCGGTCATATAGTGTACTGCGGGAAATTTCGCAAAATTTCTACTACCTACTTCCTTTTCTTTTTCTTCTTCTTCTTCTTCGTCTTTTCTTTGAAC
This sequence comes from Ferrisia virgata, assembly GCA_900060175.1. Lineage (NCBI taxonomy): Eukaryota > Metazoa > Arthropoda > Insecta > Hemiptera > Pseudococcidae > Ferrisia > Ferrisia virgata. The sequence continues at coordinate 3,271 of FIZR01012057.1, forward strand.
CAGACATATGTTTATTAAATAATGCGAGAGTACAGAAGCCAGTCTACCAGTCACATGTATCAGTCACACCATCCTCCGATAGCTACCCAAAGGCTGTCTGTGTACGCTAAGTTGAGTGACACGTGTAACGAAAAGCAGGCAGGGAGGCAAATACATTTGATTAGCTTCGGTGCAATTCTCGTTTTGCTACAGGAAAGATGTCACAATCAATCGAACACGCGGTACTTACCCGCCCGTTTTCTTTGCTCTCTCGAGTTTCGTAACGCGATGCATTAGCAGCCTCTGTGATGGTTGCGTTTGGCTGATGGGGTGACGCATCCCTTCGTGGTGGTCCCAGATGAAAATTATCGGTCATCAAAAATTTCGGACTATACGTGATTTTGTCTGCGATTTACAAATATGTAGGCCTGGGTGCTTACCGATTATCAATCAATGACGCGCCTACCAGTCATGCACCTATGTAATATGCGCCGTAAGCGTGCACGTTGGATTGCATCAATTTTGAACAATTTTCGAACTTTTTCAAAAGCTGAACGAAAATTTTGTACGCTGGGATGGCTGTTGAGAATCTCTGAAACGGGTACAAGCAAAAAACTATGAAAACCGACTTTGCCCGTTTTACCGAGAATTTAGCTTCAGTTCCATAAAAGTCTACGGTGTAAAAGTCTCCGAGTCTCCTTTTTCCGTTTTTCAGCTACCCGGCCGGCCCAGATTTAATTACACTTTTACACTTTTTAATTATTTTTGCAATTATTTCAATTGCAAATTATGCAATATTAACCCAAAGTTCGTCAACCTTTCGTCTCTGTGAGGTGCATATTGTGTCTAAATTTCCAGCAAATCAGTCCGGAACGGTAATATTTCCAAAGCGAAACTAACGGTGCTCTACGCATTTTGAAAATTTTTTAATGACGTAAAGAATTCTTGAAAAAACTCCAAAACATACTATATTCCTTACGCATCTCTTGAAAAATCACTAGCAGGTGTTGAAATTGAAATATTGCGCCTGATCATCAAAAACCGATATTCTACATCCATTTCCTTTACAGTTTTTCAAAGAATTAAGTGAAAACGCAAAGGTAACGTTTTTTTGAATTTTCTGAAAATTTGCGAACGTTGATTCAAATTTACAAGTTGAAAAAAATTAAGTTTGGGAGCGATAGAGATACGAGTATATGTACCGAGGTAAAAAAAAAAGATGAAATTTAAATTATGATAAAATTCGATGATCAGATGCGCTCTGGAGAAGGGGGATACCAAATTTTCAGCTCTGTTACAACACCTGACAGCCTCGGAAATGTGGCTTTTTGAGTTGGTTGCTCGGATAAATCTGTTCCAAATTGAGCTAGGAAGTCGAAATTTGCTATGTACATTCAACTGCTTGTTCGATTTTCACTTCTTTTCGTTTCTTTTTCGTAACTGTTGAAATCAAAATTTAAGACATGTATGGCGCAAAGTTGAAAATCTGAAATACTATTTTCTTTACTTACGAAATTGTTTTATGAAAAAACTAACAACAGATTTGTACTTCCCCGTATATATTATACAACTTGAAAAGGGCATGACGTCGTATTTGATTTGTACAGTCAGTAGAAGAAAGGAGAGTGGATGGGTGTTTCTGTGTGCTTGCCTTATTATATAGTCCGTAGCTATGGTACGGTACGTCTCTTAATATACGGGCGAAGTGAAGTTTCGCGCTTTTTCCAATAAAAATAGCACAGAAGGATACGCACATGTACCTACGATTCTACGATTCTACGTACAAGTTATTAGGTGCAAATCATCGGTTTGGATATCCTTCAACTATTTTGTTATAAAACTGCTGACAATCCACTCTTTTTGGTGGTTATAATAAGTAAGAATTTTCGTTCACGAGATACACACGCGTGAATTTGCAAATAGTTGAGATTTTTACCTAGCTACGTGGTTCCTATACTTATCTAGTACGGCACACGGCACACGGCACACAGCACACAGATAAGAGGAAAATGTTTAATTTTTCAGCAGTGTAAAGAAAAACAAAAAAAAAAACAAAAACAAAAACAAAAACTGGTTCAAGCCCGTACTAGATGAATAGGTACAGGAACCACATACGGACTGCAGGAAAATGATAATCGTGAATCCCAATTCTATCCCGGCTGGGAAAAATACCGCGGTACTCAATCCTGAAATTTTCCAATTTAAAATGAAGTAATCGGTGAATAGTGAGATTTCGGCGTTTGTATTTGAAAAACGAAGTTGGCTCGGCACGTTTGATAGGCGTATAGCGTTTTAATGACGCCGACCGAATCCGTATCGCGCGTATGCCATTTTACGCAACTGTTTCGGCGTCAGCGAATATGCTGTCGTTGTTCAAAAAGCCGCTGAAATATTCGCGTAAACAAACGTGGAATGGGATTGGTACTCGATGCTAAAAAATGTTCAAAATTTAATGTCCCAAAATCAACATTATTCTCCCTTATAAATCCGAAACAATGAGACCTACGACAAAATTTATGACAAACAAAAAGTGTTCTTCGTAAAATTTAGAACATTCTTTTGTCCTCGCGTTGAACGCGTGTGAGAGATGGCGCGCGACGTTCGCGAGATACACCAAGTCGACAATTTTTTCCAATTTTCTCCTATAGCCTCGAAATGACACGTTCCTCGACAAAATACAATACGTACGATTGAAAATGTTTGTCTCAAAATTTGAAATATTTTCATTTGTACAGAGAACGTTTGGAGGGGCTGTGTTTGCGATATACATATGCGCGTGAAGTGGCACTTTATGGTCGAAAGCTATAGTAGTTGAGGAGCCAAAATGGAGCTCCATTATAGCCCCTCCCCTCCCCTCCCCTCTCCCCGATCATCCGGGACAACTTTTTTCACGAACAGAAGGCCGTAGGCAACTGTTTCAGCTGTAGTCGGTCGTTGAAAAAAATCAGTTTGTACTTCCAAAATTACGACCATTTTGGCTGGCCCCTTTTCTCGAAAATGTACATGTTTACCGCGCAACAACGAAACGAAACGAAACGAAACGATACGACCGACGATAGAATTCAGAATATTTTTTGTCCGTACGTTAAACGCGAGAGAGGTCGCGTAGACGAGATACCGAGATACACGCGCGTGTAGTCGCCAGTAGTTGGGATTTTTACCTAGTTGCGTGGCACTGGTACTTGGTACTACATCGGTGCTGGGAACTGGGATTTTTCTAAACATTTCAAAATTTTGCGGGATTTGATGAGTTTGTGAATAGGGTATAATGTACAGCGCTGCGCTGCTTGTAATCGGCCAGCAATTTGTGGTGAAGCAGGTATCTGAGATGGTCAACAGCTATTCCTCACGGCTCTCGGTTCAGTTTCAGAGACTCGTTAAAATGCATGCAGTCCTACGGCATCTTTTATCTACTTGTAGTGCCTGCCTGCCTGCCTGCCTGCCCCATCAAAACTGCCAACATACAAGTACCTATAATGGACGGTGGACGGGTCTCTAACCGCTTTGTTGTTTTTTTGTTGCCATAATAGCCAGAGTGCCCCTAACCAACGTGGGTATAAACGGTGAGCCTAGGCCTAGATAACTAAGTTTTTTTTTTTTTTTTTTTTTTTTTTTTTTTGTTGCAGGTACTACTGTTGGTGATATGCGCGGCAGTAACGGCTTTGGACCAAAACTTACCCAGGTAAGTTGAGCTGTGACTTAGTCCTGACTACTCCTCATTCCTGTGCCAGTCAGTGCTGCTCATTGACCACTCAGGTTGAGGGAGGATTACTTACCGTATCTTCTTTGCGCGCACACACACACACACACACACACACACATATATATTTATGTCTGTATATGTATACACGAATTGTAACGTATTGCCATTTCTTACATTTTGCGCAGTGAAATCTCCAATAATATCGAACGTATGACGGGCAGTGAGAAAAGTAACGGCGCCCACCTCATCAACAACCGCTATGAAAAACAAGAGCAGCAGACTGAAAGATCTACGATTATTGCGGCCACCAGCACAGCTGAATTCGATTCCAAGTCAAATGATTCAGAAAAAATTCGTCGTCGCGATCGTTACCTAAGAACGATGATGCTACCGAACTCGCATCATTCTAAACAGCGTTTTTCAGCGGCAGCCGCGGCTGCAGCGGCCGCGGCCGCTGCGGACGATGACTTGAGGCATTTTGGAAAAATTTTGAAATACCACGCGGCTCCTTACGATGGTCGAAAACACTTCTACCACGATGTGCCTTCACGTCAGCCTTACAGCATCGGCGGTGTAAAAAATCTGCACAAATACTACAAAGATGGCGCATACTCTGCGACGACGCCGGCCGCAACAGTCTTTGGCAAGAAATGGCGTTCGCATTTTTCCGACGAAACGTTTTTACCGTACCGCGGTGCCGGCACCAGCGCCGGGCACTACACCATTTCCGCGTCGAACGAATACGCGCCGTACCGCAACTATTACGAAGACGGTCAGTCTATGTCAGCTGGCGCCGCTGGTAATCAAGATGAAAGACACGTGCAAGTCAATGACAACAGTGGTAATCGTCAAACCAACGACGACGACGACGACGACGACGACGACGACGACGATAATGATGATGACAATGACAACGGCAACAATAATAACAACTATAACGATGACGACGACGACGACAACGACAATAACGCCGCTGGGGCCATCATCGATGAAGAAGACGCCACACCCGCCGTCAGCTGGAGATTAAAAGGTTATCGCAACGCGCTGCAAAGAGAACGCGAAAGTGCAGCAGCCGCAGCTATCATGTACGAGGACGCCGAGCCAGCTCTATCAATGAAACACTCGGCAGCGATCGGCAAACATGTACCATTGATACATCGTGATTACGATTGGTACTCGCCCAATGCGGCAATGCAAGTTCTACAGCTCGCAACCGAACCAAAGTACGTAGCGTACAATTACCAAAAGTTACCCGCTCGCGGCGGACTCGATGAAAACTTCGAATCTACAAAAGAATGGCTCGTCGGCGACTCGAAACAACCCGCAGTCGCCATCCCCTTTTCTAAACAGCGCCGACCCATAAAAACACGACCGAAACAACCGAAACACGCGCACCAGTTGCCGCCAACATTACCACTATCTTTCGAGAGCAACCAAAGACACAGGTTCGCACTGGACAACGCTGCTAGGCATCGTTTGAAAACTCATCACGGTGACTCGAGCGAACTCGACACCAAGTCGCCAGCTGACCACGAACGCAAAAGCGCCTCCAACTACTATCGGCGGAACCGTCTTCGCAACAAGCAACGCGATAATACGGCCACTGCCAAAACCACTACAATAGGAACGATAGCAGATGAAAACGAACTGTTGTTCGCAAGTGACGCGAATTATGAAGAAAATGCGGCACCGCCGATAAGACGACCGACGTCAACTGTTCAAGATGAAGATGTCGTTTACAGTTCAAGGTATCGCCACAAACAAGAAGCAGCGACGATCGCTGCCGCGGCTGCCGCCACCGTCGCTAACCAACGCATCGTCTCCGAGGCGACGGCAGCTGGCGATGAAGCGAACGCTGATCCGGTCGATTTATCGCGTTTTTTTGCCAGGTCGCACGATCAACGAGCAGCGGCTGCCAAGCTTACCGCCATCTCACCTACCAAAAAGCAAAAAATCGTCGCTTCCAATACGAATCCGCTGTGGTCTAAAAACGTCGTCGACGTTAACCACGGCGATGTGTACGAAATTTACGACGACCACGATGACCATTTATCGCGCAAATTTGGACGCAAAATTTCCACGTCCGCCAGTATTTTTCCACCTTCGATATATTTTTCCACTTCGACGCCGTTTTCCGAATCTTTTTCACGCCTCAAAAAGTCGAATAATCGCAAATCAGCTGTGTCCGCCGGTACCACCAAGCTCATGCCGCCACTGTCGTCGTCGGCGTCGGCGACGACGACAACGACAACGACAACAACAACAACAACAACAGTTGCACCTGTGACTACCAAAAATACCCGGGAACGAGGTTTGCACACGTTTGCAGACGCCGATGATTCGCAAATGAACTTCGGATCTAATTTAAATTCGTACGCGACCGCTAATGAAGCTGACGTGAAATCAGAATTACAATCCGGCAGCGATGGCATTTCTGCCAGCGAGCTCATCGCTTATATGAGTGCCAGCCCATCCGAACCAGTCGTCAGCAAACAGGACAGATTTAGGCCGGCTTCGTTCGACTATCGATATCCGTTAGTGCGTAGCTTTTCAACAGCCGCCGAGCAGCCCGACAAGCTGCCGTCGCGATTCTACAATTTTGCCGCTACCGCGTCCGCAGCTTTACCTTCGATCAATGATCAAGATTTTGAGATCAACTTAGATCAATACGGCTATCGACGCCGACGCCGTCATTTATCCGTCAACAGTGACGCATCATCGACCATCGGGCAAGCTGTAGTTCCACACCTGGTGAGAAACTCGCCGTTTCCGCTTGCGTGAGAGCCAACAATTTGCTCTCTTGTCGCTCATCATTACTTATCATCTTCGATCGCCAAGTGCCAATAATTCAAGTACCCATTCAACAACCATCATCAAGTTGGAAGCGGAAAATTACGCGGCAAGAATGGAAGAAAAGAAGGAATGAACGAATGGATAGATTGATGCAGGGAGGGAGGGAGGAAGGAAGGAAGGATGGAAATATGGTACGTACGTAGGTAGGTAGGTAGGTAGGTAGGTAGGTAAGTAGTAAGTAGTAAGTAGGTAGACAGACAGGTAGGCAGGCAGAATAGCCGGTAAGCCTATAACCAAGACCACAGACCACAGACATTAATATCCAGTAGGTACCTATTGCAATGGTCTGTTAATGCGGCAGCTGTGTAACACGCGATGCATTCGTTGGTCGTTACTGATGACCAGCTGCAAGTTATAAGTGAGTTTTGTTGCCTAAATATGCGAAGCATTTGACGCTTCGTCTGATCATGCGTGAGGCTAGTCTAACATACTTCGGCATGGTGTAGGTACCTACTACCTACGTACGCACAGATGCCCACCAACCCTACAAAAACCTACCATCGGCCACATTAACGTATTCCTCTAACAAACGTACGTACATACGAGATATACGTACGTATAGCTTTATGCTCCGCAAAGGGAAGATTCGAAATACGTATTATGCTTCACGCGCAGTGTATCAAGTTTTTTGACCTTAGAATAACACCAGTACCTCATTGCGAAATTTTTACCCGGATCTTATCTCTCTGCTTTTTCAGCCAACACACTCGCGTATATGTAGCCAGTTCGACGTTCTAAGGGTGCAACTGATGTCAATTGTTATACCTCCCTCCCCCCTCCCACCCCGTATATTTCATAATTTGTAAATTTTGAGACGGATCTCAGGTTGCCTGGTTCTAAGTCGGATCTCACCTTGATAGATTTGTACATATTAATATGTATTTAGACATATAGGTAGAGGTACATATTGTATAAACGCACGTACACGTACCCAATACACATGTGTGGTAATGATTGTAATATTACAGTTACATTACATTATATTACAATACGCAGCCTATTTTCGCGTAAATAAATAAATGAGCGAACCAACATCATTACAATTACGTACTACCAATTATCATCATCATCATCATCATCATCATCATCCTCGTGCATTTTCTATTAGCCAAGTTTTCCGAAGGGAAACCGCAGCTGTTACAATCATCTATCTATCTGGTCTACTAATATAGTTTTTACTTAGTCTGATTTTCTGTAATAAGTATTATGTTAACGAAAACCAGGCTTTCGGAGCCTAAGGACCTATGGTGGATGAGGGCAGTGAGAGAATAACAACAAAATCCGGTCCATCGGTGAAATGAAAAACGAATATCGCATACGTAGACCTACATACAGATAGGTACCCACCCACGTGCCGTTAATCGGCTCAGTTTGACGGCGGATTAGATATATACACGAGTGGGGATGGCCTTGGGTCATAATTCAGTTTTTCCCCCATTTTGGGAGAGGAGATTCTGAAGAGTAACAAACAAAAAAATTGTTCTTTTTCGAGCCATATCCAAAAATTAACCTCCTAGGTCAATTATGAGGGGAGATATGAGGGGTTTTCATCTTTTTGGCCTTGAAGAAGAGCTATTCCTTTTCTAGATATTAGGTATATACACGCGGTAGGGACCCTAGGTGTGCCTTTTGGCGGTTTTGACTTTTCAGCTCCATCGAATCCTTCCTATCCTCAATGCTGATTAGGGGCGATACTCTTTTTTCTTTCGCAATCGATACGTACACGTTGCAATGTGTAAAAAAAATCACGCGAGTATTTTATGATTGGTATAATACAGATGGCCGTGTTAAAAACTAGTACCTACACCTACTTGAATAAGAACGGTTCGGAACCCGGTGTGCCGTAGCTGGTAAAAAAATAAAAAAAAATAAAAAAAAAGAGAGAGAGAGAGAGAGAGAAAGAGAGAACACGGAAAAATGTAAATAACTTAAAGACCAGCTAGAAACGAACTGAGTAAGTCGTACAAAAATGCATTAATTCAAGTACACAGGTAGGTATCTTACACGTAAAATGGAACTCGATGCGATGCGAAGCTGATTGCAAATCGTAAGGCAAGTAACACGATAATCAATTCGCCGAACACCGCCCACCGCCAATTAATTACGTCCAATTACATAGGTACATGAATGGGTTCGGCTAAGAAAAAAAGTAAGTAAGTACACATGTAGGTACCACCAGGTAGGTACGTAATATATATATATAAGAATTATTCATCGTGATAGTACAATAACAGTACGGTACCTATGGTACGTAAACCTACACTACAAATACATTTACATACTTATAATAACTACTGACTATTGCTAGCATAGGTAGGTAGGTGGGTCTAGATGGAGTACATAAGCTGAACGTAAAGAGTTTTTTTCTATAGGTACACATGAGTATATAAATATATGTATATATAGACATACTTGTGTCAATCCGAGATCGGTCACATACACAGTTATTTTGAGATCATTTTTAACATCTCCGCGGATTATGAGTATGACTTATTCGATGATTTGTACATTTGTACATGATTTTTGTGATATACGAGATTATAAATTTCAAGTAAAACCGGAGATCGGTCCTTAGGGATCGGATATACAATACGTGTTTTTTAACACAAGTTCGGTAAGTACTCGTTATTAACGTCGTGCGCTACGTAAAACAAACCGAGATCACGGAAAATGATCTCACGATCTCGGACGGAATATCGGTGCATTACGGTATAAAAATGATCTCGTCGGTACGTACGCAAATAACACATAGGTACCTACCTACCTATACATTATGTATCTACATCTATCATTTACATAATGTAGATACCTAATTGTAATGTGTACTTGATGTTAGTATTTACCTACTAAAGTGGATGGGTAGGCACTGCGGTTTGCTTTGGGCGGGTACGCTGCAGGCATGCGCTGACGCGACGCTCGCCTGCAGCGTACTCGTACGTAGGTGACGTACGGATACGTGTATGAACCATGCGTCAATGGCGATGCGTAGGAACGATGTATTTTATGTATGCAGGTATTAGTCGTCAAAATTGAATCGACGGCCGCCGTCGAATCGGTAACCGTATGCTGGAGAATTTTTGGCGTCTACCAAGGCCGGATTTCTGAACTTGTAGTAGCTGCCGTGACCATGCGACGGTCGAACCGAGCCATTTTTCACACCGTACGCTTCTCGCGGATAAAATGCCTCGAATTCTTTATCCTTGGCCGGAAGCAGATTGGCCAGATTCGTATCGTGCGGATCGTACGGATGCGGTCGCGCGTGCGTTATTCGAGCGGCGCACATCACCAACGAAATGCAAACGCCTAGGTATACGCGTGCGCCGTTAGCCACAGCGAACGATGTCATCTGTAACGTCGTCGTCACCAACCATTAGTAGGCTACCCATAAACAGCTTTTCTAGTAAATACCCAACCAAATGGCTACGCAAATAAGTACGTAGCGTATGTAGCTGGTAGGTGCTCACCAAAGTAACTAAGTACGTGAGTGAGTGAGTGAGTGAGTAAGTAAGTAAGTAAGTAAGTAAGTACGGTAAGCAAGTAAGCAAGTAAGCCAGTAAGCCAGTAAGTGAATACACGACGCGGACGCCTGCAAAAGCTGCACTAACAGGTTTATCTGATCTTGACCTGCTACAAACGCAAGCGCAGACGCAGACGCAGACGTGGGTACTGGGTAGTATGTGCTAGCTGCTAGGCACTCGTAATACCTACAGCTCGTAGGTACTTGCCTACACACCTATACTTCAACTTAACTTGGTGGATACCTGCTACGATTACAATTACGATTACGAGTACCTAGTTCCAACTCGTATAGCGTATACGTATACGTATATTCGGCTGGGCAGTTGGATATTGCAAGCCGACGGCGCAAATGCTCGTACGTAGGTAAATAAATTACGTACGTACATTATACGATACGCTCGTAGCATACCTACCACATACTGTAGGTGAGTACGTATGGTAAGTTCGCGAGGACTACATTTAGGTTTCGGCCGAATGTAACCGATTGGCCAGATCCAACTATCAGTCAGAGCAAGAATGGTACTCTGTCGAAACCTTTACCAATCGGAATCCGCTTTCGCGGACTCTTTGGCATGCGATTAAACTTGACCGCCAGTATTAGACAACACGATGCGACGGCCAGTTGGCTGCCAACCTTCGCTAAAAAAATAAAACACCACACACGGTACACACGGTACACAGAACACGTTGTACACGGACAGATGACCGATGGACACCTACACCAACATCTACACCGAACCGTACGAATGATTGTAGGTAGATACGCATGTAACTAGTCAAACTGAATAAGTAGAAGGACGATTCACAAAGACACACGCACGCGTAAAAAATTTGTTTTTTGCTCCTCTCTCCTACAAAACGTGTTCCGTTCTCTCAAAACTAAAAATACCTCTTCAACACAACATTTTCGCGGGCAAAATAATAATTCTGAGTGGCGCCACGCTGAAATTTTGTATTATGATTGAAACGGCCCCATATCGTTGCAAATTGTACGGCGTGATTGTAGTAGAACGTCGGGCACGTTCAGGCCGACGAGTTTACATACGTTTACATCTTTGTTGCGTAAAGTTATTCGATGATTAACCACGTCGTCATACCCACCCTTGCAGGTCCCTCAGCGGTATATAGATATGCATTTTACCTACCCGTCGTGCAAATTTTGTTCGTTCGGCGCCATGTAACGCGTAATTTTCGAGTCAGCAGGTACACATAAGATTCACCTACTACGTCAATTTTAAATCAGAAAGACTCCGTCAGCAGTATATGTATGGCACACAAGTGGTATACCTACACACGTTCAGCAAATTTCTGAGTTTCAGATGACACTTGAATGGCACATTATTGACATACTTCTGACACATATTTGCTGACATTATTATGACGTATTCGAGGCTTGAGACCGAAACGATTATTTCGCTTCGTTCCGCTCTCAAATTTCAAAAAAAAAAAACCCTCGATGTATCTATCTTAATCGTTCTTCTCTGTTGTTGGAAATAGTATTTAGATTTGCTCTCTCCGATCTGATCCCTGTAACTAGTATTTCAAGGATTTCGTTCTGTTCTGTTTCTATCTTTACAGATAATTCAAATCTTCAACGACACAGTGGTTAATTAAACCCGAATTCGCAGCTGATAGTCATTCGAAGCAATAAATTCAACTTCGTACAAAATTACGCCTTTGAATCGTCGATCCAACGTTGAATTTGCCGAACTTTTTTCGAGTTATTCGCAATTGATTTGTTCCCATTCGTTCTCAATTTTTTTGTTTGACTTTTGTTTTGTTCCAAAAGTTTATTGTTCCTCTTCGAGTGAAGAGTGTTTTGTTCACATCCGTTTCTCTCTTTTAAAAATCGTTTTGTTCTCTCTCTCTCTCCCCTCTCCCCCCAGCTGTTTCGTTCTATTCTTTGCGTTTCGCTCTCAAGCCTTAGGTGTAATACATATGTTACGCATTCGGCATTTTCGTTGGCACTCTAACGTTATTTAAATGACATATTTCTGACGCTTGTAAGATAATATTCTATTGGCACAAATATGGCACGAAGTTGACGTTTCAGCTGTCATTGTTTGCGACACACGAATGACATATTTCTGACGCGCAATGCGTGTAGCACTACTATCATGGCACAAATGTGTCTAATGATTAACGTTTTAGCCGACTATTATGGTACACGAATACGGCTCGTTGTTAGAACGTCGAAGCACCTATTTGGCACAGTTGTAGCGTGCTTTTGACTTCATTTTGACGGTGCCCTGTTGCCAGCATAATGACGTCTGACATGCTTTTGACTCGATTACAACGCCGATACGACTTGGTAGTGACACGCTACTGACAACATTACGATACAATTTTGTCACAGTTGTGGCATGCGCTTCTCAAAAAATTATGACGCTTTTTTGACACATTTGTGACATGCTTCTGACACAACGCTAGAATAATTTGTGATCCCAAGTCAAAACAGTGCTAAAATTACGTCAGAAACATATCGCAAATTGCGGCAGAATGGCGTCATAATGTTGTCAGAATTGTGTCACTACCACGTCACATATGTGTCATAATCGAGTCAAAAGCACGTCAGTCGTCTTTAATATGATAAAAGTGTACTGTCAAAACCGAGTCGAAAGCCTGCGTATGTACCTTAACTGTGTCAAATCAATTTCAAATCAATTTCACACTGTTGTCAGAAGCATATGCCGCTACTGAGGCGCTTAAGTGTCATAATCAAGTCGGAAGCGTTTAATTATTACCTGTGTTAACAGTGTACCCTCATTGTTCCAATACCTCGTCAACTAAATGTCGCATCATTGTCAGAAACAAACAGTTATGTAAGTTAATGCCCTTCAGGTCTTCCTCTACTAACCGCCTCGGTAGATGAATTGGTAAAGATGTCGATTTTTACCCAAAAGGTACCAGCTGCAAATCTCACCACCGGCAAAAAGAAAAAAATATTGAAAAAATTTCGCGAGTCGATATAAGTAAGATAATAATTAATTAATACGTTAGCGTGCGTAGCGATTCGGTACAATGGTAAATGAAATAGGTACGTCAGAAACGTGTCATTTTTGCGACAAATGGCATTATTATTTTTGCATCAGAAGCGTGCCATTATCGCGCCAAATACACGTCATTAATACGTCACAGTAACGTCGTAGCCATGTCATACGGAAGTCATTTTGATGTCATCCTGGTGCTACAATCGCATCACTTCAATGGCACTGTGTCACGAGTTCGGCAAATATTTAATCATCTCCGATTGGCTGAAGCGTTACCACAAGTGTGCCAGTTTTGCTGTCAAGAGTCCCTCACGTCAGAACTGTGTCATGTGACACTACATTTCCTGACACCAGTCGCACGACGGGTATTCTCAACCTCCTAACCATGATTACGAAATCTTTTTACCCGCATTAAAAAAAAAAATAAAAAAAAATACCCGTAAACGCGCGTTCATTCGAATACTGATAGTTCCGCGATCACGCAAGTAGGTATCGCCTACTTATGAAACGATTCGGGCAAAATTTGCCAAAAATAATAAGAAAATATTATAAACGAGTAACAGAATTTCAATATTTTTCACTCCAAAATTGTTAATTCCACGTAGAAAAAATATGGCAATTCGATTCGTACTGGCAAAGGAGCCGACTCGAGCGAGATTGGACCAAAGAGTGACCAACTGAATTCACGCGCTCGAACCAACAACTCTCTTACGACGATCACGCGGCGTGATGGCGTGTGTGTCACGTCGGGAATAGGTATAGATATATTATCGTTGCTGCATAAAATCCCGATATGTCGTTTCCGAAAATTTTTACATCGATCAATCAATTTTTAAAACGTGTTTTTTTTTCACGAGGGAGGGAACGCCTCTCGAGAGCCGAAGAACTCGAAATTCAAGTATGTATCTGATTCGCGGCCTGTGTACAAGTGTTCGCTCCTACACACGTCTACGCCTTACACCCATGTTCAACTTTCATTTTCACTCTCACTGTGACAACCTTGAAACAAGCATAGCGTCGTCGTCATCGCCGCGTTCCATCAACACCTTCGCAACAAGTTCGCCATTCACATCGTCTCTGTCTAGGCAGAGATAGGTAGTTAGCTAGGTAGGTAGGTACCTAGACCTTTTTTCTTTTTACTTCGTATCGGACAACCCTGAACCAGTGAACCACACAGCAGGCGTCGGCCTTATTTATTACAGCGCAACCGTGCGACGCGACGCGAGTAACCTTTACCTGCCATTTGGAGCCTTTGGAGCGCCTAGCCGAGTAAAGTGGCCGCTCGAGTGTCTGCTTTCAAGCTTAACTACGCTACCGTATACCGGTACTGCTACCTAAATACATACGTATATACACGGCTGCATCGGCTGCAGCGATGCAACCGTGTAACCTGCGTAAGTACGAGAATACCAGCACATAATTTACGTTTTACATATCGATATACGAGTATTAATACCTACGACGAGCATATCTTACCTTCATTCTAGGAAGAATGATGGTCGCGGTCGTGATCACGCTACACCCTGCAAGATCGATCAACCGTATATAGCGTCTATTTTATTGTAACTCTATTTGCGACTGCGAGTGGCCGGCGAATGGCGAATGGCGAATACGAGTACGAGTACGAGTACGCTGCACACGCTACACAAAACCGTTGCGAGCAGATATTTTTGATGGTAAAGACACGTAGTCAAACACTAGGGTTACATGTGCGAACGCGAGTAAATACAACTTACAAAAAATATGGTCAGACATACGAATGCGCGACAGCATATCAACTGGTCAAGTACCAGTTGATATATATACGTATGTATATGGATGGGTATACGGACGCGGCGTATGTCTCGTCGATTGTACACCTCTACCTTCCACCATTAATACACACAGTACGTAGACGTGCATTACATACTACATACCTAGCAGCTATCGTATAACTAGTAAGTAGGTACGTCTACGTACCTCCTACCTACATATACATAATATATACGTGTACGCATAAGTGCGCGTAGGTACGTTAGTATTACATTACAGCATGCCCTCGCTAACAACATGCCAACATTGCCTATCTACATTAAATTCAAATTTAAATAAATAAATTAGAAAAAAAAAAAAAAAAAAGTCAACTTCAGTTACTTTTAACAGTTGAAAAAGTAATCGAAAAACTGACCATTTTTTTTTACGTTACTTCTACCCCTCGTCATTCTGCAGGTATGAACAAGTCATAACCCGTAATCGCTAATTATTCGTTTATTCGTAGCAATTAATAACAGTATTTACGAATAATGTCAGTACCCAGTGCCTGTCTAATAAATAAAAAAAAAACACCGAGACAATTCATAAACGAAACAAAAACAAAGACGTTGTTTGTTATTTAGGTATTTATTTATTTTTTTTATATTTAGTCATTCATCAACAAAGCCAGCGTTTCTGGAATTACCTACGTCACTTCTTGCAATCAAATAATTTTCCTCTTTCGTCAATTTATCGGTACTACTCGGGAGTTCCTGAGCATTAACGATGTCCTCCAAACAAGTTCTTCTCAGTTATAACTAGGGTTCTTCAATTTTTTTTTTTTTTACTTAAATCAAAAATCTCCTCAAATGTTTTTATGTTTTTCGTTTTTCGTTTTTTTTTTTTTTTTTTTTTTTTTTTC
>FIZR01012058.1:0-23174 GCA_900060175.1 Ferrisia virgata
TTTATTTTTACTAACCCCCCCCCCCCCCGTTTATTTGCTCAGCCCGATCCATACCAAAGTTGATGAAATTCGGGTATCAGGTTTGAATTAACGACGGATTTAATATTCTGCAACGAGGATAATCTCAGGTTAGTCAGAATTCAGTAGTGACCAAATTTGAGAGAGGGGGATGCTGAGGTGCTAAAGTTGCAAAAATTGTTTCTTTTTGAGCCCATTGATAGAGAATTCAAAGTAGTGTAACATGACTAAAAATCAGTCTGCCAGGTCAATTAGGAAGGGAGATATGAGCGTTTTCCCTCATTTTGACCTGGAAAAAGGGCCATTTCTCCCCGCTATCTCCCATCCAAATTGAGCTAGGAAGTTGAAATTTGGTAAGAAGGCTTAGTAGAAACCATAGATGTGCCTTTTGGGGGCGATTTAACTTTTCAAACTCGTCCGTCCCCTTGCAGCCCAGAAATGTGTTTTTTGTGTGGGTTTTCTTATGTTTAAAATTTTTTCCTCACATCAATCCCCTCCAAATTGAGCTAGGAAGTTGAAATTTAGTACGTAAATTTATTAGGGGCTCTGAATGTGCTTTTTGGGATTCTTGACTTTCCAACCTCATTACACCCTCTGTCGGGCCAAAAAATATAGTTTTTTTTAAATCGGTTTTCCTTATTTTTTGAGTTGTTCCTCGCATAACTCCCCTCCAAATTGAGGCAGGAAGTTGAATTTGGTATGTAGTTTTAGTAGGTGTTTTAGACGTGCCTTTTGGTGGCTTCGATTTTTCATCTTTATTGCATCTCCTCACGACCCCAAAAAAGTTGTTATTTTGTCGTTTTTTTTTTATTTTTTGAGTTTATTCCTGGCATATCTCCCCCTCCCTTCTAAACCGGGCTAGAAAGATGAAATTTGCGGGTAGATTATGATTTACTATGGGTCCTAGACGTGTCTTTTAGTGGTGTTAACTTTTAGCCCTGCTGAACCCCCTCCCTCTCGCCTACCCTTACCACTGATTAGGAAAGCGATGCTTTTTTCTCAATTCACATAATAAATATTTCATGAAAATCAGACTGAAAAAAAGTTTGAAGCTAGAACTCTACAACCAATGGTAAATTTCAATGGATTATTTTACTACGTTATTCTTAATTTTTCTATCCCGAATTCACAAAAATTAATGAATAATAAACTGGTAAATTTAAATTACTATTGTAGTAGTATTATTATTGACAATTTAAGTACATATACGTATATTTTCATTTGTGTCAGATATGTTCTCACATTCATGAGGTTCATCACTTGTGAATGCACTCATTTCAAAATCTCTTGGGTCCTCGAGTCCTCGCCTATCTTCACGTTGTAATGAAGTTACATAATTACGTCGAACATAAATATTACGTTAATAGAAAAATAAAGTAACAATACGAGCGACATCTAAACGAATTGCAAGGAAATACACGAGGGTGATTTTCTAAACCACGAGATCTGTCGGCTTATTCGAGTTTTACTTTTAAAATACATTCCTAAGAGATGGATCTGAGGTAAGTGTATGGTTCAACTAATCATGCCCAGATAGCTCACTTTTAAGTTTTCAGTTGTTCTCTATTTCGTTTTTGGAAAAACTTGATTGAAAAATATCACACAGATGGAACTATTTAAAAATCTCGTGTGGGATTTGAATTTTGAATATTAGTAGTCTGATAACGAATTGAAACTACAGAAAAATCTTCAAGTATGAAAATCTGATTGTTATCATTCTTACATCATTATTCGTCATTCGATTACTTGTCCAAGACACGAAGCAATAATTATAAGAAATAATTAAGAACATGTACTTCAATGTTACTGAAAAGCAAGCTTTCAAATGATCATACTTGAAATTTCACATACTGATAAGAAATTGGAAATTGATGAGAAACAAAAAAATGTAATCTACCCAGTAAACAGAGTTGGACAAATGATAAAAAATACACCATTGGAAAAATATGATAATAACGTTCAACGAAAATAAGAATAATGAAACTTGAGAATTACGTACAAACTCACCACCAAAGCTGAAAGTAGCTAAGAAATTGGATAAAAATTAATTTAATTGAATTTTGAAAATAAATATAGGTATAATAAATACATATACAACACGGAGCAGAATATTTGTTAACGTTGCGTTGGTGACTATTTAAGATACTTAATTATCAATAAAAGTAACCGAAATATTTTAACGTCAAGACATCATTTAATAGTGAACTTAAACTACCAAAATGTGTTTCCTCCATTCTTTGCGGTGTACCCTACATTACATTCTCCTTCAGATCATTAGTTATCTTCAAATGCCTCCTCTTCTTCAACAGCCAACATTTATCTTTGGTTTTTGCATTAATAGCCGAATAACTACGCCGGAGAACTTCATTACATAAAATAGTTTCAACTTTGCCCCATTATGTATACATTAATGGTCACATACAGTAATGTAAGATTATAAGAAAAGGATTATTTTTGGAATTAATATTCTGATACGAAATACCGCTAGATTGTAATACACCTAATAAACGCAATTTCGCCCATGATTCGTTCCGAGAGATAATCAGAAACGAAATACATAAAATTCAAAATTCATTTTTCAACTTCTAGCTGTACCTGAATGAAAATGAAACGATGGAGGAAAAAATATCCATTCGTAATCAGTTCGTTAAAATTAGTACGAAAAAGGAAATAGGTAATAAAACTGTAATGAAATCAAAAAGCGCCTTACGCGTGAGCGTAATGCATACAATTACGGCGCTAGTTAATTCAATCAATTAGATATGTAAAATATGTGTAAATACTTAATTTGTAACGTATTTCTGTATCATGTCTATTCTATCGTCTGCCACGTTAATTTCATTTTTTGTTACTTCTGCTAATTTATTGCTTTAAAATCTTTCCAACGTACTGAACTAAACTTGAATTGAACAATAGAAGAGGCGATAACATTACCCATGAAAATGATAGATACAAACATAATTTCGCAACGATGCGTTGTGAGGGTAAATAATGCTAAATTCAAGTTGAAAACATAAATAAATTAATCAATAAAATTCTTACATATCTTTAAATTTGAAAGAAAATCTTAACAGGACTTAATTTAACATTGATATATAGAAAATAAATGAATTTGATTATGTTATTATAAATGGCAAATTAACGTAAATTACCTTATTACTGAAACTGAAGATTGTGAATCACACATTATGGTATCGTCATCTTGCTCAGATAAATTCAACAGAAATCGAAAAATCAAAGTATACATACAAATGAATGATCAACGCACCAACGCATTTCAAACAAATGCGAAAATTGGGAATATTCCTTCGTTTCCATATTCATAATTATAATTGAATTAGTCATCAGTCATCACCGAAACAAGCAATTGAAATAACGATGATACAATCACATCCGACTACACAATACAACACCACCAGAAAGTAGAAAACTAAACGGTCTGATTCATCTGATTGCATTATCTCCATCATGACCACAACCGTGACGATGACTATCTCTGATTCCCTGATCCCTTCCCTTTGAATATCATCATATCATCAACAACAATCGTCGATCACGTGATCCCTGATCCGTGTTTTTATTTCGTTGATAATCTGATAAATGTACATAAACAAAAACTGATAACTGAAAACATTTTTTTTTTTTTTTTTTTTTCGTTTTTACCAATTTAGCAATTTTTGATGGCTAAACACTACTCTTTGTCTTGTTTTAGTAACTGTTCTCTTCGGTGTTATTGAGAGCGGAAACAGTAAAGCTGATAATTGGTAAGTGCTTTTTCATCTACCAGTACCTTACAATTTGTTAGATACGCTGAGTCGAAGACTAGCCAGCTCTGAATTGATCGAAGTAAACAAAATTTGAATTTCTCTTCCGATTCAAAGTTAATTAAGCTAGGTAACGTAGTTTGGTTGTTCGTAGTGATAATTAGTTCCACGTGTACGACAAAACTCGTATCTGTCGGCGTTGCATTGTTTTGCATCCTAAAATAATAATATTTACAAAAGAATGAAGTCATTACATCTAATCGTGAGCTGAGATTTCTAATGTCTTTTTGCGCACATGTTTTTAACGTTTTCACGAATAAATGAAATTGAAAACACCCGCATTATCTAGTCTGAAAACTGAACATTTTGTCGCTGTAATGCGGGTTAGTGTAAACTGAAGTTTTAACTGAATCCTTTGCTTTATTTTACTTGTACGATTATTTAGCCCCGAACTTACAAGAATACGCATTCTTTTTTTTTTTTTTTTTTTTTTTTACAACTGAGTATATATTTATATACTATTTCTGGTTCACTTCAAACAATTGTTCTAAAAATGTATAGGCACAAATTGGACGAACAGTGACACGACGATAGCAATTAACTCGCAGTAAATCTGATCACGAGTCCGTTTCATGACTGACGCTCTCTTCGAAGGCAAAAGTACAGAAAGCAATTGGTGTCATAGCGTAACAGGAAGGTTCGTACTTCTTACATATGTTCTAGTATTTCTATCATAAGTTAAAGAAGAAAACTTTTAAACGTTCATCTATATTTTCAGCAAATGTAAGAAACGCGCGCGCCGGAAAAGAGAAATGAATAATATGATAATAGAGAAAAGCAATAAGTGGCAAAGCTTGAGGATTATGAAGCAGATTTCAGTTAGATATTACATTGTGTAGAGCAGCAATTTAATCATTTACGTTTCGAAGCACGTCCGGAACTTTGGTTGAATCTAAAAGCTCTTTTGCAATCTCGATATAAAACGAAATCACGTTACATGGCCCGGAGGAATGTTCGCCCCATGTTACTGCAACGCCTATACAATATTTTTTAAAGCCTGTTTCCAATGAAAGATAAAAAAAAAAAAAAAAAGAATAGAAAAAAGAGACTGGAAATATTGTTTATATTCGAATTGATTTTTAAAAATTGTTCAAGTTGTACGCAGCTTAACGTTTTATTTCAATCGTTACGCTCGCTTTATTTTTCCCATGTACACTCGATTATATTCTTTACGCATTTATTTGGTCAAATGTGAGAAACAACAACATATTTCCGTTAACGTAACTTGTTCGATTTTCATTTTATTGACTGTCGTCGACTCGATTATCTATACGTATAGAGTACGTATGTTGCTAAACTGAAATCGTATCTTTCGAATAGATCGACTCGTTCGTGTAATTTTAATGGTATCTAGTAGCTTTAAAAGTGCACGACGGCGCGCGTATTTCGTAATCATTTCTAAACTGATAGTTTATAACCACTTTATTTTGTTTGCGCTGAAAATCCAATTGCATAGAATTATTCGCATCTCGTTTATTGATACACTTGTACTTCTTATAAAGATAAAGTAGCCTAGTACGTTTTATTAAAAATTTTTTTCAATAACTACACAAACACATGCGTGTAAAAAATTTTTTTCATTGCCTTTTTATTTTAGTTCTTTGTTTCTTCTGCTAGAAAATTGTATTTTCTTTTTTTTCATGGGGATAAAAAAAAACGAGAAAACTCGTTAAACAACTTTTGACTCTAGCGTTATCACGTTACAGTTGGTAGATATTTTAGCGTGATGTCCAGTAATTGAATATACGACAAGAGGGAGTCTTAAAGTAATAATTTAGCAATACCGTTCACAAAGAACCTGAAATTAAAGCAGCGTTAGTCGAAGATTACCGTAGAATTTGGCTAGCTGAAGTGTTCTCCGAAAGGAGTACTTTTTAGCAATAGAGGGAAAAGTTCCCTTAAAAGAACTTGATAAGTATTGTAAAAATAAAAGGAACGAAGAGTATTACAGCATTTTATTTTATTTTCATTAGTTTGTTAAAATAATTATGCATAGAGATCATGAAAGATTTCTTTTGATTTCGCAACACATATTATTTTTATAATGATGATCATTGGTTTAAAACTTACATTTCATTCAATTGAACTGAGAACTGAAATAAAATAAAAATTAATAATGAGATAACCACTGAATATATTATTGCTTGTAAAAGATTAATTTTTTTATTTCTATTTTTGAGTTTTAAGAGATAATAAAACATTTTTCTAAATAATTCCGTCTACTTTTGTAGATCAAATAGCACAATCTTGAATGTGAATTTTTCTCAAGCACTACTTCCTCACTAAGTTTTCAATTATTTTAATTAATTTGTCTTTGGTTTGAATATTAGAAAAAATTTACAGCCCCATTATAAAAACGTATCAGATTATCAAACTGGCTTTTTGATAGATATTTTAAACTGACACTGCATACACCCTAAATGCGATTTTACCCGTTCAATTGTACATAGGAAATTGTGTACAAGACTAAATTATAAAAGGGTTAGTTCAGTAATCATTGCAAAATGTTGTTTAAATTCATTCCTATCGTAAATTACAATGCTGATATGGTTGATTTCAATATTTTCTGTATAGGTAGGCATTCCACCTCCTATGCATACATTTCATTTTGCAGAAACGTGTCTTGGTAAAATATTCCAATTTTACTTTTATACTGAGCGGTTTTGTCAGAAATTACCTGAGTAAAAATTTTCAAAAAAGAAGTTCAGTTGAGAAATTTGGCTTTCTTCATTAAAATGTAAAAAATGTGATAAAATTTATTACTTTACTGTAGAACGTGTTTCTCAATTTAGCTAAGTTTAGAAATTTCGATAGAACCAATAAAATTTTCATTGTAGTATGGGAATATGTTTAACTTTAAAACATTTACAGAATCCAAAAATCGAACCAACGTGGTTAGAAAAATATTATATCTTGCAAGCAAATTTGAAAAAATAAGTTGACTATATAACAAATATTAATTTAAAATTTTAACAAAAATTTTAACTGAGATAAAAATATTTCATAAGGAAACCACTGAATACGAACGATTAAGTTTTTGCATCTGAAGCATTCGTATGAGGTAAAAAAAAAATGAGAATAATGAAATTCAATCATGATATAGGTGTTAAATAATGCACTAAAATAATTTTTAAAAAAATAAAAAAAAAATGGTATAAAGTTGATGAAATAAGCAAGAATACTAAATAGCTGTTTATTATGTAAATCAAATTATGTAATAGCAAGGATTTAATTTCTTCATGCCGAAGGAGGGTAGTTGATGGTTTCCAGCGGTATTTTTTATGAGAATTTTTTTGTGTGAAATCATGCTGAGAAGTAAGTATAATAGTGATGAAATGAAATAGGTATTAAATTTGATAATGTTACTTTTAATAATACAGTTCACTGTTGTATGACATTCCAAAATTACGTATAGGTAGGTAGGTGAGATTTCTATCTCGCTTGTTGACGTTTTTGTAGGCTCGATGAGAGAGAAAAGTCACATGAACAGCATTAATTATAATTTTGAATAAACTGAAATCAAATTTCCTACAGTCAAATTCTACACCGCAAAGTGTAAAGTCGTATGTATTTTCCATACTTTTACCATTGTTACTTACAGACATATAATTTTCAAAAAAGGAAGTTTATCATGATTTGTATTTAACATTTCTGCGAAAGTATGTATCACAGAATCACACCTATTGGTGCCTATAAACCTGGGTATTTTTTACATCCGTAAAACAATTCATCTTCTGTCCAATCTAATGTGTCTTCTGCTATAATTGACTTATCGTAGGATATATGAAATTCTTTAGTTAATGATTTATTTTTATCGAAGAAAACATCGTAAAGAAAACTAGCCGAAGACTTAAACTCTGTAATCTATTTCTGACGTATTTATTTTGTTAAACGACGATAAACGTGTAGTCGATGATTACTCTTTAAAACCGTGAATTACGGATGGGTAAAAATGACATCGGTTATATTGTCGATAGTAAGAAAAAGGAAGACAGTATGCTTATCTTGGTAAGTTTGTGGTAGACGCAGTCGGCTGGCTGGAATGATGGTTCTTTCGGCCTAACTCTTATCTATATCTTTTATTAAACTCATCTCGCCAATGTGCCCATCAACTTGACTATATCGTTGCGACGCGTGTGCCTAAACACCGACTAAATTGCAGTGTTTTTGACCACAAATTTTGGTATGTAGTAAGATTGTCTGATTTTTGTTTTGTTTTTTGTCTGTTTTTTGTTATTGCTTCATTCATTAATATACCCAATAATAATATATGTATGTAATTTTTCAGCACTTGGTAGACTACCGTTGTTTTGGGTAATTTTTCGATTTTTCATCTTGTAAGGATTTAGTGATCTGATATTCGTCGTTTTTGTATCTTAGTGACCCATCTGCAGACCGCTGATATTCCTTACTCGGGTGCTCATAGGATTTCCATGATTGGAGACTGCAGTTATACGTAGTGTTCGTGTCACTTATCATGTTTTCTTAAAAATTGAGTACAGACATCAGTTTCAGTTTTTCAATATTTATTTCGATTTTTATGCTTCAATTGTAGTTTCAATTATATATTTTTTACTGCATTTTTCTCACATTAAATTGCAAGTCTAAAAATCGCCAATCAAGTACAAGTGTTATATTTTTAGCCTAATTTTCCATGTCATATTGTCAATGAAAACTAAGATATCACGGAATATCGACCTATGATGGATGCAGGAGATAGGATATCAATAGAATTCACAAACTATTTTTGGGCCAGTTGGATTTATATCTTTATCCCCTCCCCCCTGCAAGACTAAAATTATTCACTGGCTCAAAACTAAGCAAAATTACTCAAATTTGCCAATAGGGATACATGGGTGGTAGATTAGGTGTGAGTGAGAATTATCTTAGGTCAAAATTCAGTGATATGGGTTCCGACTTTTTAGCTCCATTAAAACCTTCTCACAGCCCCAAAAAAGTGGTTTTTGTTTGGTTTATCTCATTTATTGTTTTTTGAGTTGTTCCTCTCAAAACTCCCCTCCAAATTGAGCTATGAAGCTGAAATTTGGTTTGTATTGTGAAGGGAAGGGACGCCCCTCTATGCCAAGGTGGTAACACTGCAGCTCTCGATATTTCTAGCTACCGATCGTTAGCAACATACCAGCATTCCCCTTTTTGGTTCGGTTTGAGACAAGTGTTTTCAGATAACGCGTTTCTTCGGTTCAAAGTACTCCTTATGGTAAACGTAATAACGTTACAGTGTTTTTTACGAATAAATATAATTCATTCGTGCTATTGAGTTTTTCACTATATCTATAACAGTGCCATAAACTCTAATAGTATATTTAATAGGGACACTACATGTGCCTTTTGGCGGTTTCGATTTTTCAGCGCCATTTCACACCCTCACAGCCCCGAATATGCGATTCCTTGCTTATTTCTCCTTATTTTTTGTGTTTGTTCCTCGCTTAACTCTTCTCCAAATTGGGCTAGAAAGTTGAAATTGGGTATATACGATTGGTAAGAACTCTAGATACGCCTTTTGGGGGGTTTGTCTTTTGAGCCCCGTTGTACCCTTCCTACCCTCAATGCTGATTAGGATAAAAGCATCGCTTTGCGTCGTTTTTCTTTAGTTTTAGTATAATTATGTGACGCATAAGGGTGGATCAATTTTTGTAATTTTTTTAAAATTGACAACGAGTAAACGGGCAGTGTTTAATATCTGCGTGGTAAAAATTTTAGCCTTTAAAGTTCAAATTTACCCTTCCCAATTTTTCATAAAATGAAAATATTCAAGAACTACTAAAAGAAGTATAGAAGGAGGAGAAATAATGGAAATGGTGTAAATGACCTAAAAAAAACTGTATTTGACACATTTCAACATAAAATTTTTCAAAATCGAATCTTTCTTGATTTATTTTTCAATATCTTTACAGTCCTTTTCTTCCCATTAACAAATATTTTTCCATCTTTGAACATGTATTTTAGGTAGATTCAACTGATTGTAGATCTGGTTCTGGAGTTTCTCTTAAAGGAAATTGCTTCAAATCCACAATTTAATTGATACGTCCGTAGTTTGTGTTTCTGGAGCATTTCCTTCTTTAGAGAACATTGCAGAATCGAAACACTTTCAGCCTAAACCTACCAACACTTCCTGTCCTATTTCTGTTTCCATTTCCACTGAAAATATTGAAAAAAAAAAAAAACGAAAAGTCCGAAGTCCTAATGAATTTATTTCAAATAATTCCTCCGAATGTGGACCGAAATCTACTTTTCAGTTGTTTTATCAGATGAATGTTTCGCTTTGATTTCGAATGAATGATATTTTTATAAGTTACTTAAACGTAAAAAAAGAAAAATTACCAAAAATCGTGATTAGATACCTGCTAAAAGCCTTATGCCTCATGTTATATTTCTGTTTGTTGTTGATGTTGATTGTGAATTGTTTTTTTCATTTATTTGTTACATTTTTTCTTAATTTTTGTAATAAACATTTTTTTTATCATTAACATCTTTGAAATTTATGTATAGAAAAAAAATCCGATACCAGTGATGTACCGGAATAAAACCAATTTGAAAGTCGGATGAATTTGGAGTTACAGATTTGATTGAATCTTTTGAAACTAACGTCTAGCCTGAGATTGTGGAAATAACAAGACCCTAAAATATTCTCCAGCAAGACTAGTTTATGCTAGGACAAACTAGAACCTCCAACAACCATCGTGATGTTCTAGTTTGGCCTGACAAAATTCGCGTTTATCTGAAATTTGGGTTTGACTGGCAACATATAGACTTGATAAGGGTCCTTGATGTGTCTTTTGGAGGTTTAAACTTTACAGCTCCATGGAAACCCTCACAGCCTTATAAAATTATTTTTTAAAGCTGCTTTTGTTGTTTTTCGAATTTGTCCTTCCTATATCTCCCCTCCAGCTTCAGCTGAAGGTTTGAAATTTGCTATGTACATTTAACGGCGAGCCTACATGCGTTTCTTTGAATTTTTCAGTTATTCTTACTTACTCTATAAACGTAAAATTTCCTATATCGATAATATTTTACAAAACTTGGACCCAAAAAGAAATGCAAAAGTTAAATAATATGTATTCAAAGCTGAAGTTAAAATCAAAATTGAAATGAAACCCAATAAATATTTCAATTCAAATATTAGTTTTCACCAACCTGATGAAGGGATTTTCACTTAAAGTATGTAACATACCTACCTACCTATGTATTTAGAAATTAGCCAAATCAAAGATTTTCATTTCCCCCCCCCCTCTCTATCTACCCTAATATACATGCATCAACAGTATACGCAGCAAATCCATTTGAAAAAGATAACACGTTAAAGATTTCTTAATAGCAAATATCCGGAGGACGTTGCGATTTAAACATCAGATTTATGTCGATTTAACGCTATAAAACGTTATAAATTGGCGAGCTTTTGTCGCGTTTCAGACATTTAATGATAACTACGGTTACCGAAGGGTTTTAAACTTCCTTTCGCTGTCAAAGATAACGGTTGTGAAACCCGTGTCCATTTCTTTCAATTAATCACTTTCGGAGATGATACGAGCTCCATATGAAAAACTGATACAACACAACGTGGCAGGGAGCAGACTAAACGAATGAAATTGAAAGTAAATCATCCCCTCTATTTTTTAATAGAATAAACCATGTATAGACTAAATGTATGAGCGATTGACGATGTGACTATAGGTACAGGCATATTATTAATGATCGTGTTACATGGATATTTGTGGTGAGAAAAATACATATACATATAACATTTTACTTGTACGTAGTTTGTATATAGGCTATCTATTACCTGTATGTAGTATACCTAGTACCCAGCTACCCATCGCCGATGTAACTCTCGTGGTATTTTCGTTTTGTGGTGTAAAAGAAATAAACTGAACGTGCAGTTCGTTTCGAATAGAAATGAAACGATTTTGCTTTCCTTAACATCTTCATTTAGCGTCTGAAATTATAATTTTCAACGACGCGACTCAAATAAGTTCATTTTATATGAGATACGTATGGTTTGTAGCTTTGTACGTATACGATAGGTACTTTATGTACACTTACAGTGAAGCTACATAGCCACATAGGTAGCTCTTACATATATTCGAGTATACTTCTACTTAGACAAACTGAGCTGTACATTTGCTTTACCAATGCTACAATTTAATGGAAACACTATCGAACACGATGAAACGTGTTTATTTTTAAAGTCTTATTGTACTCGTACTTGGGCGTCGCTTTGTATCATGCTGAAAATAAAATATCTAATATTACGTATTTCTTGTCGAAAAATTTTTCATACCTTGCCTGAAGAGATTTTTCGAAAACGTATTTTTTGAATAAATAAAATTCAGTCATTCGGTTAGACACATTACAATATTCGTAAGTAATCAATTAGCTACGAAAATGTGCTGTGACTTTTATACCAATAGTTCTCAAACCAAAGAATTTGTTTGTAAAATATTTATTCATAAATTGTTTTCCTCTGCGTTGCCATACGTACCTATAATAAATAGAGGATACGGTGAAAAGTATTGTGAAAAAAAAAAGCCATAACCATTGAGAATAGATATATTATATAGTATGTACTTAATGTACTTACCAAGGCTACCAACCTATATGTACGATTGAGCAACGTACATATCGTTTCTTTTCGAGTATCGATACCTTTTAAGCACGTTGGATAATGTCGATGATGGTTAACTTTTGTTAATTACGAATACAATTTTTCTTTTCGCTATCATCTAAAAAGTACTTTCACTATTTTTCAACAGTTCTTGATCTGTTCTTGTTGAACTTACTGAAGAAGAAAATTGCGCCCATTTAATGTAAACAAAGAAATCTTTTTCTTGCGTTGCTTTATTTCTTTCTTTAATTTGCACAACAAACTTCTGTCTCTACTTTTTTAAAAGTTTTCTTATTTTTTTTAATTAACTGGATTTACAGTTTGGTTTAAATTGCGTTTGTTTGTTAGGTACGACCGTGATAAGATATAAAATTAGATATCAACTTTCCTCATTAACAGTTTACTTTTTTAAATGGCGAGTAAATTTTTTGCTGCAAATTTATACGCATATTAGGAACTAATCATTAAAACAATAAAAAAAGGAACCGTAATCTTTGTGTATACCTTGGATCACAAGTGAGTTAATGAAAAGGAAAAAAAATGTAAAAATATGTCGGCAGGCTGTACTATTTATAAAAAGCTACTTACCCCCGTGTAACGTAGGTATTAAGTACCTACTTTTTTTCTTTATTTTCTTTTTTTCGCGCAAACGAAAGAAAATTCCATTGCCGTTGAGATATTCTACGCTAAAAATGCGTGAAAATATTCAAGGGGGTTGGTTTTTCCTTTTGTAAAACATTCGGTAGAAATATCTACTTAAAATCTACTATTTTATAGTAAGCTAACATTTTTTTTTAAATTTTTTAATGGAGCGTATCAAGTTGAAGGTTTCAGTTTTCTCGGTTTTTAGTCGAATTATTTTCGAAAAAAAAAAAATTTCAGTGTGGTATTACGGAGGTATTTTGATTTGTAATTAATTAAAAGGTAACATATGTAAAATTGCATTTTTATGATTACAGCGATGTAGAAAATTGAAAAACAATCCAAAAATCGACGAATTTCCACGTTAAAAACTGTAAATGGAAAATTTTGCGATAAAACTCAGACATTTTTATGTTATTGGTAAAAATTCTAGATCATGGATATGTAACATATCCATGTCAGTATTTTAAAATATAGTGTAAAAATTATTCATATTCATCTTATATCTCGAGTTTTTGATCAAAAACGTTTACTCTTCTCTTCACTTCATTTTGACTCAAGCAAAATAAAAATTATACAATCATCCATCATTACGAGTTTTTGATCGAAAACTTCATGTCAAAAATCAAAAATAACTCAACAAAAAGTCACGTTTTCAGAAAATGACCTCAGTGCAAAGACATCCATGTCAAACTCACAAATTTCTTTTTACATTTATGCAACTTAGACATTTTAACGTAGAGTGCTAAAATCATGTGACTCTTTTATCTAAGATTAAAAACTATCATCATAAATTTTTTCACTCTTAACATTTCATAAAAAACGTACATATTTCTTTGCACATTTATTCAACTTAGATATTTTAACATTTAGTGCAAAAATCATTCATTACTTTTTTTATCCGAAATTAAAAACTATAATCCTAAATTGTGATATCAAACTGTAATGATTTTCGAAATTTTAATAAAAATTGTAATATCCATCTCCTTACATTTCATTTTTTCTATTTTTAAATTTTTTTAATTTATTATTTTTTTTTACTTTCTTTTTTTATTTTTTAATTTATTAGGTAGTTTTTTTATTTTTTAATTATTTTTATTCTAGCTTTTTTATTTTTTTATTTTTTTAATTCGACATACCTAACCTCAATATTTTAACGTAAAGTGCAAAAATCATTCACAATCATTTTTAATCACGAGTTTTTGATAAAAACGTTTAAATCAAAAATAAAAAACGTCACGTTTTTACAAAATGACCCTCAGCCCTAAGACATATCGATGCAAATAAATCAAATACGCAAAATTATCCTTAAGGCTGAGGAAAAAAAGGGTGAAATTAAAAAAATTGGTTCTCGCTAATGATTGAAAAGTACTTTTTCTTTTAGATTTTGTGAAAAAAGTAAGGCTTGTGTTACTCAACAAGTGTGTACCTTCACCGCATCTCTGTTCCGTAATCACTTGGCTTATTTGTGCCTGTATGAACAAAATGTCAATACTTAAATTTTTTGGGATCTGGATTGAGATCAACGTGAATTAATTTTTTTTCAAAATATCTAATATGTAGTACAGTCATTTTAGCTCAAAAATAGTCTAGGGATTTTTGTGGTAGCAGGATTCGACTTTGCCAACAATTTGAGCATTGGACCCATCCTAGGCCTCAAAAGAAGAGATTCGAAATCCAAAATTTGGCAAATTTTGGATTTTTACCTCGATTTACAAGATCTTAAATCTGTTGTTCTTGTTGAATGAAAGTTTTTGGCATTTACAGACACACATTATGCTCCAAAATGGGGTGTTAAAATTTCAAAATTTTGCAAAATGCACACGAATAGGTTTCGGAATGGGTAAGTCAAATATGCTATTTTGTGATCTTGAAAACTGTTAAGAATTGAGACAATTTTGGAACTTGATAAATCTACATCAAAGTCTGGATTTCGAATCTCCTCTTCGGAAGCTCAATTTGGGTACAATGCTCAAATAGCTGTCAAAATCAAATTCGGTGACAGTGTGACCATGAAAGCCCCTACACTGTCTCATGAATTTATACCTGATTCGCATAGGCGTAATTTATTCATTTCAAGAGGAAATTCCAAATGTCACTTTCTTTTTTCTTTTCGTCATGGTTCTGTCCCATGCCCATCTTGCAAAAAAAGTAAAAAAACGAAAATGTTGGTCTTTTAACGCTCTAAAACGTTCCAATTTTTCGAATTTGTCATCATGACTGGCATACTCCTTGGGAACGTTGAAAAAGTTGCAACTTTTTCAACGACAGTCTCACCCCTCCTCTTTATTTCAGAAAATTGGATGGTCTTACATTTTTCTTATTTTACATAGTAGTGGGAAGTACTACGTAAAAGAAATACTCCTAAAAGAACATTAAACCAATTTTTGAAAATTATTTGTGCCAATACGATATTTTCAAGTGATTTTTCCGTACCCCTAGCTCCCCCCAATAGTCTCTTGAAGAAAAAAGTTGAAGAGGTGAACGTTTTTATCTTTTGATGTTCTACAACTTTTATTTAAACATTTCTTTCGTTGAGTGCATTATTTAGCAAGTAATTGCCAGAAAACCATAATCTGCACTCACTTTCCCCCAATTGGGGAGGGAAAGTCATGGATTGTAAGAAATTTCGGGAATATTGGAATACACACTTTCCAGTGCCTATGTACGAAATTTTGACTTTCCTTGAATTTTGAACAAGTTAAAACTTAAAAAGCCTGTACTATAACTTTTGGTTAAACAAGATTTTAAAAATAAAAAGGAATGTGAAACAAATGGGCTCCACAGTTTTTTGAGGGAAAAATCAGTTAATTTTTCATCAAGTTTTTAATTTCTGTTGGTGATCAATTTTCAGAAATTTTGTAATCTTTTTAGCCTTCCACAATTTGTTTCAAAACATCCATTTTTTTGGGACCTAAGTACGTATTAATTTTTAATTATTTTCTTTTTGAACATTTTAAAATAAAAATAAGTATTTTTGTTATTGATTTTCAATGCATTTTCTTGATGAAATGATAATGCTATTTATATTTTGTAAAAAATTTACCAGATTTATTAACCCATATTTTCTGTGATTCGTAAGGTCTATTGGCCTATATTTAAAAAACGTATTCTTATTTCTTGTAAAAAAATCTCTTAGCAATGCACTGTTACATTAAATAACACTAAATTAAAGGGCACATTTATTATTAAATGAAAAATGAAGAACGCTTAAGAAGGATAAACTGGTGGGTAACTTTGTTTACTTGTGACATTTATGAATTATGACTGGAAACTTGGACGAGTAACATTAGGGGAAAAAAACTTTGAAAGCTTAATGTTGCTTTAAAATACTGCTTGAAATTTAGCTTATAAAAATATATTAATTGACATAATTTTTCTTTATTTACTTAATCAGCCTGGTGCCTGATGATTCAAAATTTCGAATTAGTGGATGATTTTATTCCGGGTTGAAAGATGAAATAGTTTAACATCTACAGGTATTTATTTGCATTCGTCGTTATAAAGGGTATTGTAAATTTTGCCTTTCATCTTTACTTATGTGCATTGCACTAACGTTGTGTTTGCACCAAGTAAACCTTGAATTTTTTACTTATTTTTTTTTTTTTTTAAATCACTCATTACTACATCTCATAGTACCTAACTATATTTAAGAAGCTACTACGAACATTGTTGCTATTAATCTACTATACATAAAATTTAATGAAATGAAACAGCTGATTAAGACGATG
The DNA here is from genome assembly GCA_900060175.1 of Ferrisia virgata. Lineage (NCBI taxonomy): Eukaryota > Metazoa > Arthropoda > Insecta > Hemiptera > Pseudococcidae > Ferrisia > Ferrisia virgata. The sequence continues at coordinate 16,839 of FIZR01012058.1, forward strand.
TTTCGCGCACACGAAAATGGAAAACTAATAACGACAATTGCATTTTTTCGAACTTTTTTTTTTTTTCGTTGCGTTTTTACAAATTATAAAGTTGCCGAGTATACCTAATTCGCGGTTCGTGTAAAAATTTAGCTTACCACTAGGGAAAAGTTAACGCCTCGTGTTATCGAATTAAACGAACAAAAAGAACAAGGAAAAAACCCGTCGAAACAATTTAACAATCATCCTGCGAAACAGACGTTGGGAAATTTTCGCGTTTTAAGCTTTTAAGGTTGACCACGGAAGTTGATTATAGCCTAAAACCGAATGAACTGCTTCAACATTTTACAATATTTTAATGGAGAATGTAGCTAAGGACAATAGTGCGCAAATTATAATCGTCGCTTGGTGTAAACTTCAGAGAGGCAGAGGTAAAGCGTCGGATTAACGAAACAATGTATTTAATAAAGATGATGCGAAAAGCGACGAAACTTTCGCTTCAAACATTAACACTGGTAAAAACTTACACCACTTGCACGAGCTATTAATACGCGACATTGTAGGTGTATATGGTGAAATAAATTAATGGATGATTGTTTTCAATGTAATCTAAATGAATTTATACCGCATTATCGGTATTTATAACCAACGTAATCGTAATAAGCTAATTGATGTAAACAATGTATTTATATGCGCTAGGTATATCATGTATTTTAATATGGACCTCTCTTTTAACGCGTGCTAATACATAATCAGCTTGATTTTCAGCAGTCGTCCAATCCGCTATCGATATATTGTTGTTAGTCAATAAGTTTGAACTAGCTACAATTGCAGCTTTTTAGTTGTACGTAATATGCATATAGTTTGTTTATCTACACAGTTCTTCAATGTAGTATAAGTATTCCTTTTCATTTTTCAGCTCATTTGGAAAACACTCTTCGCACAGAGAAACTATACGTAAGTACTAAGTACATATTCAACAGGTAACCCGTATGATAGGTATTTCACTGTGTCTATAACTTATCTCAAAAGTCATTTTAATAGAAACCTTGAACTACAAGTGTATGATCTATCTACTCATCATTGCTGAACTTCACTTGTGACATCATCATGTAAATAAAATACATAAGGAATTAATGGTTCCAGTTTGAAGATCAAACAGAAATTAGTTCAGAAAGAAAAAGAAATAAAATAAAAAAAAAACATAAAAAAAGAAGCCCTCTGAGATTTTTTTTTTGAATAGTGGTAGTGGTACAGGTAGATACCGAAGTGAACAGCTGAAACCCCTAAATTGCACATCTAAGATTTATACTACATCTACATACCAATTTCAACTTTCTAAGTCAATTTGGCGCGGAGATATGCGAAAAACAAACTCAAAAAATTAGAAAATCTGGACAAAAAACTGCATTTTGTGAGCTGTGAGTGGGTGCGATGGATATGAAAAGTCGAAACCCTTAAAAGACACATCTAAAACTTATACTAAATCTATATTCCAAATTTCAACTTCTTAGCTCAATTTTTAGTTACGACAGGAACAAATCTCAAAAATGAGAAAACCCTCCCAAGAAATCACATTTGGTGGCTGTAAAGGAGCGCGATGAGGCTGAAAAGTCGAAACCACCAAAACGAACATGTGTGGCCCTTATCAAGTCTATATACCAAATTTCGACTATCTAGCCTAATTTGGAGAATGGTTAAGAGAGGATTAGCCCTTTTTCAAGGTTAAAAAAGGGAAAAAACCCCAAATCTCCTTGCCTGATTCTCCTAGAAGGCTGATTTTTTGATGTTATACAAATTTGGGTTGTTTATCAATTAGCTTGAAAAAAGAACAATTTTTGCAATTTTTGTTCCTCAGCATTCCATCCCCAAATTTGGACGTGAGTGAATTTTGACCAAAGGTCATCCTCACTCATACTTATTTAATCCGCTGCCGAAGTGAGCCTATTGGCCGAATTGAAACGATTTTGTTTGGCAATGAGCAGAGTAAATGATTTTAGCTTTTAGTTGGAAAAAAATAAAATAAATAAAAATATCTAATACTATTTGCTCGCAAAAGAGTCAACATGGAAAGAATGTAAGCTTTGATATTTTAAACGTATTTGGTACAATTTTTTTGTTTTTTATTTAATGCTTGTCATCTAAAAAATTTGTTCACGATATTCAAGTTGATCCTTTTTTCATAGTTGAGAATTACATAACTGCATTAGTTGGAACATTGTAACATAAAATTATAAGTTAAACATTACTTGAAACTCAAACTACAAAGTCAGAGTTAATTTTTTTCGTTTTTTTTAACATTTCAATTTAAAATCATAAAGTTAACTATCAATCTTCCCTTCACTTCGTTTTAACTTTTATTTTTATTTTTTTCAGCTAAATACATTTTGTCTTACATATGGTCTCATAAACTGCAAAACTGGTGAAAAACATTTCACAATTTCAGTGGTGTGCGAGAACTTAGCAGATCTTCAACTGGTTGTAAACTGGCTTTAAAATTTAAAAAAAAAATTCAATGTGTAGAGCTCGATCTTTTTTATCAGAATCACTAAAGAAGTAATTTTTTCAAAAAATGGCATTTCAACAGTTTTGCAGTTTACGGAACGATATTACAATTTACAACGATTAAGTAATACCCTTTCATACAACACTGGACTTATCAGAGGTTTCTCATTCTTAATTTATGAATGTAATTGATTTTTTATTAATTATTGACATTTCAACTTTTTATCTGATATAATCCAACCGCACATCATCTAATGAACCTAAGACATATGTAGATATATATCCTAAACCTGTGAGCATTTTACCTCACCTTGCTTCAGCATGAGCCTGAATTTCATCTGTAATGTTTTTTAATATTCAGAATTTTGAAAATTTTCTGAATTTTTTTTTATAATACTCAACTTTTTTGTCCAACATAATCTAACTGTTGACAGTACAAATTAGGAGTTGATGGCCAACAGTAGACTGTCAAGAGTTGACCATCAATAGTGGACCATCAACATCCGCACCAACTAGATTTGAATGCTTGACTCTTGATAGTCCAAATTCATTAACACTTGGCCATCATTAGTTGAAAGTCAACTATCTACTGTCTAGTGCTGACCATCAACAGTAGACCATCAACATCCTCACCATCAAGGTTTGGATGGTCAACTCTTGACAGTTCACATTCATCAACACTTGACCATCAGTAGTTGATAGTCAACTGTCTATTGTCTAGTGTTGACCATTAATAGTAAGACCATCAACATCCTCACCATCAAAATTTGGATGGTCAACTTTTGACATTTCACATTTATCAGCACTTTGCCATCAGCTTTGATGGTCAACTGTGGACTTTCAAGAATTGATTGTCGATAAAAGACCATCAAGATCTGGACTATCAACAGTTGACTATCAATATTTGGATTACAAAATTTTGAACATCAACTTGAATGTTAATAAAAAACAGCTAATCATTTCGCTGTTCCAGCAGAAGTCCAAATTTGAACTAAAGTGACAAAACTTTAAAAGACCATCAAAATCTGAACAATGCGGATTTTTACTTTTTAGATTTTGATGGTTCACTGTTGATGGTCAACTGTTAACGGACAACTGTAGAATGCGCTGGTTAACATCTTTCGATGTTAATAAATATCTTTTTAGGAACAAATACCTATTTTGCAGATATCCTTTCCTCTACCTCCCAGTCATCCTCTGTGGGTCGATAGACTGTAATAGCCTGATTTTCGTTGATATTATAGCATAAAAAATCAGGTTAAAAATTCAGATGTTTTTGTGAAAGTATAATCGCTTAAGAATATAATCGTTGTTTTGACATGATATGATAATTATTCTTGGGTTAAAGGCAGGAAAGAACCAATACTGTCTCACATGATTCAGATTTTGCTCAATTTAGTGCCGAGCAAAATCAGTGAAACTTAACCAGTGGACATCGATTGGTGGTGGATTTGATATATATGAGCAGATACGACCATGGAAATTCAATGTTAGCCAAAATTTAGAGGAGGGAGGTATAGGTAATAAAATTACGCAAATCGTTCGTTTTCAAACCATTTAATGAATAGGTAATCAAAAATTGTATGACATATGCTAAAATTAGCCGCCTGCGTATATTAAGAATGGAGCTGAGAAAAACTCTGTTAATCGCATATCTCCCCTTCAAATTGCGGTTCATAGAAGGTTGATATTTGATATATAACTATGTATTATGCATTCCACTACAATGAATTGTACTCAGCTATTTTTTTGAGCGAACACACGCTTAAAGACCCCAGTGGAAGTGAACCAAGGGATCCATGCCTGCAGTACAATGAGATCCTACAAAGAGCTCACTGAAGTCTATTTTACAGTAAGGGAGGAAGTGGGGTCTGCTTGGTTGTGATTGTAGATCATCGTCTTAACCAGTCTGCAGCTATATTGACTTAACTTTTTGATATCATACATCGCCATTCAATTTTAAAAAAATTAGAAAAAGAACGCAAACTTGTACAAAAAAAATATATATACAACAAAATTTTCTCTTAAAAGATAGAGTTACGATTTTATTCTCGTTATATTTCAAATAGTGAAAATGTTGATATTTTAACGTATAACAAATGGACCATAAGTACCTGCCTAACTACCTACGATGAATTTTAGATAACTGTTGGCAATATCAGCGGTTTGTATTGTTTCACTACGGAACACATTAATTAAAAATAAGGGAAGAAAGAAAACGTTGAGCATTTGGTCTTTGTTTATTTTAAAAATAATTTGTTACGATCTGATTTCTGATATAATCGAGTTATAATGTGAAACTGGACGCATGAAATGATTATCTTTCAGAACGTATTGTACGTTATAGTATTTTCTTATTTTGTTGAGAAAGGGACTAGGGAGAGCAGAAAAACGATGAAATACAATAAAGTATAACTTGGAGAAGAAAAGTCTGCGAAAGAAGTGCAAATTGTACATAGTTTCCTCGTTATCACAACCGGGTAGTGAATCCTAGGGGAAATATAACGGAATATTTTTTTCTGCAATACGAGCAGTGATGGATTATGGTTTATTGTAACCGTTAACGACTTTTAACCATCATTTTTAATCTATGTTTTACTTCAGGTGGGTAGGTCTACCTAGTAGGTACGTATTACCACGCCAGAATTTCAATTACACCATATTTCGACAAAAAGAAAAATTCCAAAGTAATTTTTTTTCCCACAACGTGGTGATCTTGAAATATGGAAAATGTTGACACCACATTTGTGAGTTTTCTATTACATATAAGTAGGTAGGTAAGTACCTAGCTGGTAGCTACCTACATATAAGTGCAGAGTGATTTTAAAGGCGAGTCGAGTGGACTCGAATGAAGAAAGTTTCTTTTTTCTTTTTGTTTGTAATATGTTGTTGTATGTATATATTCGTATGTACACGACTACACGTACATGAATGTGATGATATAATACATATAAAGTAGATACCCATCTACCTACCTATATCTTCTTCGTGTGTTGTAATATTATTATAATGTACTCGTACATATGTGCCGTACGTAAATCAGTTAGTTATTCGAAAGTATGTACGAGAAAGTTTATCATTAAAAAAAGAAAATTCGTCTGGCACCTTGGTGTAAACATTTTGAAAATTATATTAAACTTATTTCCTTTAACTGTACAACGATCCAAATACATACACAAAACTTCCACCGAAACCAGTGTACCGTTTAACAACGGTAGAATTTTCTCCGCATTGTATACAAAAATCTGTCATTAAAAGTTTCACGGAACGAAGTTCACTTGTTTAAATACACATAAAGGGAAATGTAACAGCAATTTTTTGTATACGTTCCTTTGACATCTCCTGAATTATATCCGTTCAGCTGAAAATCTTCTCATCTCTCCGAAAAGCAAATGCTATTTGTCGAATTTCGTTGTATCGGGAATATATGTAAAATTGATTTGTAACGAGTTCATAATGTGCTTGTAAATTGACATTGTACTGAAATACTCTGCAGATTGGGCACGAAGCAACTTTTGGTTAATGATTAGATTTGCGATATTAAAAGTGGAAGATTAGTTTATGTAATCTAGTTTGGTACCTACTACTTAGTCTAGTTTTCTACGTAGTTAGGTGATCTTACGTATTTATAAGCTTTGATTTAGGATAGGTATCATCATCATCAGTGGCCTTCCGAAACGATGTGCTCTGGGAGAGGGGGGTTAGCTTCAAATTTATCCGAGTAAAGCGAGGGAAAAATTTTTCTGAAATATTAGGAATACAGGGTCAAAAAACGGTGCTCTAGTGCATCGATAAATTCTAAATGCCAAATTTTATTATACGTTAAGATTGATTCATTCCGCAAAAAGGTAT